>JAMKCH010036569.1:0-29182 GCA_023653785.1 Ophioderma brevispina | reverse complement strand
AATTTGTTAATATAACAAGTGCTCCAACATCTGCCTACACCCACCCCCTTACATCGCTGTACTTATGGACTGGTCCTGATCAATTAAAGCCGCACCGGACGTAATAAATGAGACGCAATTTCTTGTATCCATCTCATTCCTACTAATCAATTTGTTCAGCACTGTGGCCATTCTTGGAAAGCATGTCATGGCTACATGTACATGTTTGCATACCGAGTCTGAGTACTACCATTATAGGAGGCAGATTACAGATATATTCCATTTGATGGATTACCACTAATTTCAATTATTAGATCATTTATACATTTCCTGTCAAATACAAAATAATAAAATCAGTGAGGTTTGATTGGCAAAACTGTCATTTAATTACATAATGTATAAAACACCCCACCTGTTTCTCCCAGGATCAAATACGGTTATAAATTAATTAGCATGAAACTAAGATTACAGAGGTGGCTTATAATGGGTTAAGGTCATGAGCCTTTTAATACATGTTTTTATAAAATTTGTTATTGCATACAAGCCTAGCTTTGACAAATTAAGGTAGATTTAGGCTACAGCTTCTTGCCCAGATCTTGCTGAAATTGTCCATAATGTGGTGTGGTGAAAGAAACATGTGGGCAAATTTATTTTTTTCCCAAAAGGGGGTTTTGGCGTATATTCACCCGAATGCATTTTCAACTTCCTATAGATTTTGTACAGGGATTGATTTTTGGACCAAAATGGGTCCCATTCCTGTGAAAACTACACTTTTTAATTTTTTCTCAGTAATATTGTCAGTTATAGATTGGTGTTTGTTTTTTATGGTTAAAAGAATATCAAACATCCATCGATCCAATTTTTCTTTTTCTGTGTGGTCATCAACAACAAAGAGGTGGTTGCACAACACCCTTTTTGTGTCGTTGAGTTTTCTCTAGTAAATTCTGCAGTTCTACTTTTCATAATTATTCGCTAAATACAACTATCAACTCCTTGGGAGATGAATAAGGTCTCACATCAGCATTTTGCAGATTGATGTTTCCTATTTGAAATAACAGGTGGTTTTCATTTTTTCTAAATTCTTCTTTCCCTAAAATCAGTTTTCTAAAGACTTAAATAATTTATCTAAAAAATCAACATGAGATTTTCGTATTTTTGTTTATCCCCACCTCCCCAAAGTTTCAACAGCTTAAAAGCACCTTCCATTTAGGCTGGGAAAAATTATAATTAAAAATTAAGAAAAAAAAAAAAGCATTTTTGCAAAAATAAACAAACACTGAAACAATCGCACTGTCTTGACACTGCAAAAATATGTGGAGCAAAGTTCAATCCTTACCATGTCAATTTTGGACTAAATGATTTAGGGGATTTGATTTATGTTCATTTTTTTCTGAAAACACCATTTTTATTTATGAGACTAATCCATGCAAGTAAAAATTCAATGGCATGACTAAATTAGTGGTGGAAGATAGTACAATTGTACAACCATCCCTTGTTCTTAAATAAGCAACCTACAAATTGTTGATTCTATCACAATTATAAAATGATATGTAAAATAGCTTTTCTACTCTTTCTACTCAGTGGAAAGTACAGTCTCTTAATAACACAATCCACAAATATGTACCTGATTTATGCTTCCCTTGGCAAATTATGACAACAGTTTAAGTTTCCCCTGTGCCTGCATTTTTTTGGCAGCCCTGGACATTGTGTCCGGGCTTTATGCAGCTTGTTTTTTTTTACTGTGGTATATTGTGGTATATGATGAGGTTATCCAATTTGGTATAGTTATATTTTACTAACTACTAAGCTATACCAACAATATACCCCAATCCAATTTTGTGGTAGTTTTGTGGTCTATTGGGTGCAAGTGTGATGCAATTTGTTGTATTTTAATCTGTGGTAAGTCTCACATATACGCCTACAGTGTATTCATTGATCATCTCATTTTATTGTTTACTGTCTCGAATTTTATCTACCCATTTATTGGTACTGGTTATGTTGTGTATCGGCTTTGGTATTGTCCCGCTGTATCAAGAGCCGTTGTGTTCAACTCCTTTGGTAAAATTATGTTGCGACTTGTTTTGTTGAATACGGGGGCTCATGCTGATGCGGGATGCGGGTCGGCTTTTTTTTTAAATTTGCTGTTTGCCACATCATATATATGGATTGATATTAGCATATATTTTCTGTTAGGTTTTTGTTCTGAATGTTGCTCTGAGCTGATGGACTTAACAGTTTAACCACTGTCTTGCCCATCAGTCGTTTTTTCAATGTAAAGCCATCTTAACTTTGATTATGATCGTACCCATCTTATGGCTTGTTCTTCTACTTCCTCTGCTCACCTCATCATTCATTTCATGGGATGTTGCCATTTCAGTGCCAATCTTTTTTGTTTTAACATTAATCTGTTATCCCAATTGTTCAAAAACAATTTGGTTTAAGTTTGAATGTTTTTTTTTGATTGAGGGTTATAATTTCAACAAAGATGTTTTCTTTGGGTATCAATTTATGGATCTGAGTTAAGAGTACTTTAGAATTTTCCTCTGAGTTATTAACCATGACCGTCTTCACTTTTTACATGCCTCCTTCTCTCAACGGTTCTCGATCTCGCTTACATTTCACATATTCAGGCTACTTCTAAATCTTCCTCAACTTAGATCATGGTCATTTTCTACTTTGTGTTAAATGATCCCATAACTTTTGCTTTTCCAATGTATAGTTACCCTGTCACATGATATTGTTTTCTTTGTAATTTTTCAATAGTTTATCTTTGCCTCAATTATCATTTTTTTAATCTTATTTGATCGAGCTGGGAGAACTACACTGTTTATGCATGTTTGCCTTGCCTCTCATAGTCCTTATGGACATTAGTTACAACTTGTAGTTCACTTTGCCCATTCCACTAACTTCACAAATACTACTGTGTTTTTAGATTTATCATACCTGCTTGTCATTATATCACTGTTTACATTTTTAAAATATAATTTTTGGGTGTACTCCTCTGTTGTGGCATCTGCTAAGCAATGGCACATTGAGATTGTCTGGTATATGTGTGCTTCTGTCTACTTGTCCTTGTAACTTAACCCTATGACATGATTGTGCCCTATTCCCACACATGTGGCACTTTTCATGAACTGGGGATTCAAGTGGGTTTAATAGTGTCCCCATATTTGGTGACCTCAAGTGTCGATAGGAACCTCTGTGACCTTTTTCCCTATTCACAACCGTGATGGCAGATGACAGAGGCATTCTGTGAATGCTGTATACTTTTTTAATTGTCCAGTAGTATATCAGTTTATTTTCCCCCTAAGTGATTCTAGTATAGTCCATGTACCTTTTTTAATTTCTCCCTCCAACCTATTATTCAATTGCAGATAACTCATTGCTCCTTCTCACTCTCTGTGACCAAGCTTGTGGTCACCTTCAAACTTATGCTCGCCTTTTTCATACACACTGCTGGTTTGTTGCTGTATGGGTCGTCCTGCAATTGATTAATATCTATGGCTGGCTAATACCATGCTTACTTTAGTTTTATTATGTCAAATACATGTTTATAGTTTTCTCTTCCCAAAACGCCCATCACACATTTGATACGTCTACAAGATAACAACCAGCTTTGAATATGATTCGTGAGCCTACCCAATCTCTCGCACTTGTATAAATTTTTATTTAAAATTAATATATTTGTATCTAAATTAATAGTGTTGATTTATGTAATATTTAATTTTTTTGTATGTATTTGATAATGTACTTATTTTTCCCCACTTTTGTTCTCTGCAAACCCATGTCCAAGTTACCTGATTGTATTTTTAATGTACCCAATTTGACCCATTTCAATTCGAAAGTAATCCGCAGTCATGCACTCCTCGACATCTGATCATGACTGTAACATTGACCATATCCAAAGTCCCAACTGGTAGTTATTACCTTAGCGACGGTCTTAACGATTTGCTTAAATCTAAGGATCCCATTGGTCTTATTTCATCATAATGTCCGCAGTCTAAGTAAGCACTCCACCGATGTCACCTAATTATCTCTCTACCCTTCATCATAACTTTCATATTTTTGGTTTTAACCGAAATTGGTTAATTATTATTTATGATTCAACTTAGTTGACTCGATGTTATTTCAGTTATAAATTCCATTCGTCAAGAACGAAGAGGGGCGTGCCTCCCTTTTCATCACCCCAATATTGATTATGAACAAGGACCGCCCTTAACATTAATTGCCCTATTGCGACTCATATTTATCGAAATAAATGACGACAACAAATCCAGCCATAAAACCATCGTTTGTAGTAATTTATGCGCCAGAATTCAGTCACCTTGAATGAGTTTTATCACGAGCTTTCACGTGTCTTTATCAGTTAACAATGAACCAAACGTTTTTTTGTTATATTATTTGCGCTGTATAAACATTGATCTTCTGGATTGTGACTCCGATCCTAAGTCAACGACTCATTAATCTTATTTTTTCAATGGTTTTTTTCCCTACCATTGAGCGGCTAACCCGAATTACAGAACTAATGCCAAGATTCATTGAATAACATCATAACAAATGATATCTTGCCAATGTTATTTTCGGGCGTCTTATCACCGATATTTCAGACACATTTTCCCCTGTTTGTTCCATCACTTTTCAAATAATACGCCAGATAGCTTGTAATAACATAATTTCCTAAATAAAACTTCACGCCAACTTAAACCAAACACATCATGGGTTTAAAAATGGATTATCATCCGCAACGGGGCAGCATGTGTACGATGATGATAATCCCGAACGGCTTTTAATATTTTTCAATACAAACTTCAAATATATTTAATATCCACTGTCCTGTTAAAACACGATATTATCTAACGTAAACACCTAGGAACCCTGGATAACATTGGGCCTATTACATCATACACTAAAGATAATTATTTAGAAAATACCGTCCAAACCCAGTGTTATAATAAACTAAAATACCAAATATCGCAATCTCTAAATTATCTCATGCGCATTGCTAAACGTAATCATATCACAGCAGACTTGTATGGCTTATATGAACAACATTAAAACATGGCAACACCCTAATAATCTCTCGGTAGACTAATAAAAAACCCCAACCACCCTCATACGTTATCGACTCTAATTGCTCTAAATCAATGATCCGTCGAAATCGCCAACAAATTTCCAATGACTTTTTACCAACAAGGTCCATCACTGCTGCCTAAACTACTCCCTCCTGATAACATTAATCCTACCAAATGCAGTTCATCTCAATTTCCCCATAAATGTCTCTCGCCTACAACAGGAAAAATTGTTGATATAACCTTCACAATGAACACCTAGTAGAGCTGTGGTGCCGATGGTATTAGCTCAAACATAGTTAAACAGATCTTACCCAACATTATTGAGCCCATTGTGTATATATCAATCTTTCGCTATCACCGTTATTGTCCCCCATCTAAATTAAAAGTTGTTAGAGTTATTCCGATCTTTACAACTGGTGATAAGCATTCTTTCACAGTACCGCCATATCCATCCTTCCTGCCTTATCCAAGATTCTTTGCAATTAATTTATAACCGAATCATCGCATTTTTGATAAACATAAATCCTCACTCTGCCCGTTTGGCTTTAGACCTAAACACTCCACCTACATGGCAATCAATAAACTCTATGATAGAATTACTACTGCCCTCGACAAAAAACTCTGCACTGCCGGGACTTTCTAGATCTCAGCAAGCCTTCAATACTCTTGATCACAAAATTCGTATTATAAATTTTTAAAAAAATATTGTATAAGGTAACTGCAAATACTTGGATTGAAAAATTCCTTGATAAACCGAAACAATTTGTTGATTATAACCAACTCCACTCGTCCACTTCTTCTATCATTTGCGGCGTCCCTCAGGCTCAATTTTTATCTGACCTCTTTATTTCTACTTTTTATATTGACCTCCCTCAGTGCTCTCTAATCTCAATTTATTTATGTTCGCATATGACACTAATATTTTTATTCTAACAAAAGAACTCAAATTACTTGAATCACTTTAATAAAGATTTAACCCAATATCTAATTGGTTAAAATAAATAAACTTTTCCTAAACATTAAAAACTAATTTTTATGGTATTCAATACACAACCCTTTGCCACCAAATGATATTAAAATTATTATTGACATAAACCATTAACAGTGAACACCAAAATTTTTGGTGTTTTATTGATGATGACATGTCTTGGAAAATCACACACTTCACAATGTTCAAATAATTTTCTAAATAAACGGTAGCATCAGAAAAGTTTAAACCCTTCGCCCCTTGATACACTGACCACCTTATATAATACGCTTGACTTCCCTTACATCAACTACTGTTCCATTATCTGGGCAGATAAAAATAATTCTCCTTCCATCTACATTCTTCTGTTTTTAATGCAAAAAGATCATCCGGTCATGTACTAATTCACTTTGGTTAGCCCATACAGACCTCTTTTTTCTCCTCCATGAATACGCTAAAAATTCATGACACTCTACGTCTTCAAAAGACCCCCCTGGGCCCCCCCCCCCCCCGGTTATGTAAAATACCATCATGACCTATTCCTCCAAATATCTTAGATGATCATTTTGCCTGACCAGACAAGACATCCATCCCTATGACACCCGATCATCTAAGGATTTGTACGTTAGACAGACAAACACCAGACTTGCTGAAAACTCCATTAGGATCCAAGGAGCCCTTTTATGAACTCATTGAATGACCGTCTTAAACAGTCCCCCAGCCTTAGCTATTTTTAACAATTCTCAAAAAAAACAGCTATTTAATTTTTATTTTTGCAACTGATTAATTGTCTTATGAGTTGGGTAACTTATACTTATTTCATTATTTATTTAACTGGTTTTTTTCCTCTATTTTTTTTGTCAAATCTAATAATTGTAATTTTGGTCGCACCCTTATTTTTCCCTGTGGTTTATAATTTATGATTGTTTTTTTATACCTTTTTCAAACTAAGTTTCATAATTATGTTGTTTTATGTGTAACTTACGCATGGTGCCACTAAAATTACACGCCCTGCGTTAAGTGGCATCTCACATCTCCTTGCATATGAATATTATTTCTATCTAAATCTGTCTTTGTGTTCTATTAAATTTCATGTTCATAGTTTATATTTGTTTACAATATTTATATTTACTGTATATGTGCAATGAGATGGAATAAACCTGAACCTGAAACCTAAGTATTGAATCAGGGTAGGCCAAACAGAAATTTTACGCGTTGCTCGACTTTCGCGCTCACTATATCAAAGATATAAGCTTGGGCCGCTCCAGCCCTTTGAATTTGGCACATGACCTTTACCTCATCACATATGGGGATCCCCATGGTGCCCCTCTGACAGAAGTTTGGTTCCAATTGAACTTCAACTTTTCATTGAGGCAATTTTACATTTTTTAGCCTATTTTGAATTTGACTTCACATGACCTTTGACCTCGGCACCTGACCTGGTTTGACCCCATCAACCATATAGGGTCCCATGGTGGCACCTATGACAGAAGTTTTGGTTCCAATTGACCTTTAACTTTTTCAATTGAGTCAATTTTGAAAAACAACCTTAACATTTTATTGCCCACACATCCATCCATCATCACACAATCATCCACACATACACACGCCCAACGGGGGGATTTGCTTAAGTGGTCCTCCAGCTAATGCAGGCGTCACTTTGAAGCATGGACCCCGCCTCCTTCACGTCATCACCTTTCTTCACTTGGGCCAATTATTTATCACGTCAGGATTTCAACACTACTTCACTTGCTTTAGCAAAAAACAAAGGCCACGTCTCACTATACTCAATCTGGTTAGTCCCGGCTTCACCCTTTGATTTATTTCCAAAGGTGACGCTTCACTTTTGTCAATTTTGGCAAGATCCTTTGAATCGTCAGCCACCGTTTACACCATAGCTGGAAAATCACATAGTTCAAGCTTCACTACTGTTTCACATACTTGCCAGGCATAGTTTAAGCTTCACACACGACACTGTTTCAACCTCACCTATAGCTTTTTGATGTATTTCAATCTTCGTCTTTCACAATCATACCGTCAACAATGTTCATTTATTACAAGACCAAGACTACAATTATATCAATCCTGAATTACACACTTCTTACAAAACAACGAGAAGCATCAAGGATGCTGTGCCCCTTGTTTACCCAGATTTGTGGTGTTGAGTTGTACACTGAAGTGAAACCACTTATAGGTATGCCTACAAGCAACAAATGGCAAGCTACGTTGATAATTCCCATATCCTAACGTCCCTTAACTGCCTTTTTTCCACTTTCGAAAATCATTAGCGGACCCGTCTTGTTTTTTAGGGAGAAATTGTCCCTAGATCTAACAAATACTGCTACAACCTTTTTTGCGGTGATGTCATGTATGTTGTCTTTTCCGAAAAGGATGTTAGTGATATAGGCCTATAGCCAGTGAAATTTGTTCATTGTTAAGGCCAAACAAAAAATCAGTTTGTTTCCAGTATCAACCTCATGTAAAATGCGCTTTCATTTTATTTAAAACAAATAAATTGAAAAGGGTTCCCCAGAAATTGCTCAAATTGGCTGATAAGATGGCAGTCAAGACAGTTGCAATCATACTTGAGTGTCCAATTATTAGTTTAATAAAACAAAATATTGATTTTTGGATCACTTGGAAATTCATTCTGTTTTTTGTCTAAAATGCAAATCTCCGCAGTAAATAAAAGAAAACAAGCAAAGTATTGTAAAATGCTCCAAATTAAATGTATGTGGTCCTACTACTTGGCAACAAACTTGAATCCCCTCCTGACCCCACTACTCCATCACCCACCCATTGTGGATCCCTGGGTGGGGTTTTTTTTAGCCATCAATTACCTGACTCCCCCACCATCAACCACAACTCCCCCACACCATGGAATACTGCCTTTGTCCTTGTCAACCACTGATTTCAGACTCATCAACCAGGGTCAGCAAACCCTACAAGACTAATTAATATAGGTTAAAAAAATATTTTAGCACATTTATTGCTTAAGGTGGTATATCAGGGATTAAACAGTAAAATTTAGATGACATTGAGGAATAGGAAGGGCTTGTGTATGGCCAGGCCAGGGAGATGAGTACAGAAAATACTTACAGTACACATTAACTGCTGTTTTTCTCACTTTAATTACACTTTGAAGAAAAATGACCTTTCTTCCATTTGACTCTCCCCAATTTTCACTTTCCAGAATGTGCAGTAAGCAAAACTACGATCCACGGTCAGAATGTCAAGAGTGTATTAAACCCTGCATCTATGTTATGAACTAATTGCATTTGTTAGGCATTCCCCTTTCCTGTCAGCTACCATTACACATTCAAACATTTTTTTAGGAAACCTTCCCACCTGTCAACCACAGATTCAATGAAAAAGTATTATTCACTGACCTGTCACTGCAGTACTTATAAATTTTGTCATTACAGATCTTTTCCCCTGCCCTTTTGGTTCTTTGTTTTTTTGTTAAATTTTGGCTTCTTAATAAACCTGTCTCGGGGGGGGGGGGGATTTAGTTCACAGCCCCAAAAAATGGGGTCCCCGAACCTAGGTTGTCAGAAAATTCAGAAAATAAGCTGCTATCTCCCTCTATTTCTAGCTACTTTTGAGGAGTTTTGAAGAACAATTGGTATAATATTCTTTGGACATGGAAAGTAGGTTTCTGGAAATGAAATGGTTCTAAAATGGGAGTCACTGGAGCTGAAAAAGAGTCCTGAAAATGAGGGACTTATAAGGCGGTACTAACATACCACTTCCCAATGTGAGAACCATCCTTCCCTCCCATGTGAGACCCCCTCCCCAACCTGTACATTTAATTGTTGTGCTGTCCATACCCACATTTTTAATGTTGTATATACCACATTTTTTACATTAACCTTATTTCCAATTCACACACACAAACAAACACAGCAATCACACACCAAATGCACGCATAGTAAGCACCAACATAGTTCATACAATTATGAAGTTGCATTCAAGGAGAAAGAATCATATGTTAGTTGTCAGACAAAGAAAACTTCTAATTTAGAGGTAATACGCCATGTGTGACAAAATCATAGTTTATTGCACTCCTGTACCTACTAGTGTAAAAATTACAAGGCATTGCTATATAGATGAAAGAAATGGTGTGACAGGGTCTGAGTGACCCTGGCTAGCTATACCAAAACAAACATCCATGCCAACACACCTTCAACACTTGACAGTTACTGACCTTTTATGTCCAAAATTGGATATCCCTGCATTAACTTGGTAGAGACCCCTACTAACAATACATGCAAGAGTCACCAGACAACACATGAACTCCCGAGTATGACTAGTCTAACACGAAATGTGTTACAAGTGGTACAAGTTTAACACTTTCTGTGCGTTCTCTTGATATTTATGCCCTGTTTCTTGCGTGTTAATGTCTTCCAGGGGGTAGTGTTTTGGGCCCATAGACCTTTTGCTCGCTTCCTCCAATCACTGTTTGTTTTCATACTGTGTCGTAATTGGGAAATAAAGTATGATTAACATTTGATCTATCACCCGCACTCTCTTATAGAATTACTTCGTAAGCCAACAAGTCAATCTGTTCAAAATGCATCAACATTATTATTTATTTTGTTTTAATCCATGTTCATTCAGATAATTTTGTTGTTATACAAAAACAAAGATTACTAAATGTATCCAAACCGGTTTTAACTACAACTCTTGTTTTACTAACCTTGTTAACTTTTAAAAACATATCTATTGTTAAACTGTTCCTTGTTCCAAACAAGTCTCAGGTTTTTGCATTGTTGTAGCTTTTGACATGTGTGTATAAATAAATGTACACTAAAAATGATCATGTTGCATTTTTGATCATCATTTTGAGTTATTTGGTGTAAACCTCCGTGTTTATAGTGAATGTAATTTTATCAAAATGCATGCAATACTCTAACATTGTTTTGTAACCCAAGCTATTCTGATGGAATAAGGGATGGATCAGATCCACCAAAGAACCATATTTGAGTTCTTTGGATCCACATGAGAGGAAGTGCAAACCTTTGGGTACATACGCTCGACCACAAAAAAACCTCCTGTTTATAGAGACAGCCTTTAAATAAAATCAAAATAATATAAAACCAAGCTAAATTTGGGGATGGTTTTTCCATATCTCGTGCATGAGGACAATACCCATGGA
Source organism: Ophioderma brevispina (assembly GCA_023653785.1). Taxonomy (NCBI): domain Eukaryota; kingdom Metazoa; phylum Echinodermata; class Ophiuroidea; order Amphilepidida; family Ophiodermatidae; genus Ophioderma; species Ophioderma brevispina. Next base: position 18,006 of record JAMKCH010036569.1, on the reverse strand, counting down.
TTGTAAATTTATTGTTTGTTGCACAAATTACATGTAGTCTTGTTTACTACATGGGTTTAACTCCTTACAATGAAAAACATGGTTTTTTGGTCGTGTTTTAAAAAGCTTATCAATTCCTATTCCCATTAGCTGGGTTACACCTCATTCAATACACTACTGTTGGCTGGGTTATTGTGCGACTACCTAATGATGGAACCACACAATTTAGAGCCGGCCCCATAACCCACTAATTACAGAAGGTCCGAAACTATGATAGAAAGCAAACCAAAAAAGAACCTAAATACTTGAGAATTTATGAGAGTATCATTATAGAAATTCTAATGCTTGATTACAGTGATCTCAATGTTTTGCTAATAGTAGTGGTCACTAACTAGACAAAAATTGACTGGTGACATTGCCTAGGAGCAACATACTAATAGAACTGCACAATATCAAACGGACTGCATGCGAATGTAACTTGACTGGTTAATGTACTGGCAAGTGACAAGCACAGTACATATGCATATTAATAATACCGAGCAATTTTCCCTGATCAACGTATTCAATATTAAATGTACCTGTTTCATACATTCAGTTTGGGGGACTATTCAAATGTGAACAAACTCTCAGACGGTAAGCATTGGCACAGAGAGCTAAGTTTGGTGGTGATGAGGAAAATCAAATCAGTTGTTTTCTGTTAAGGATTTTTTTCAGAGTGATTTCAGTCAAATGTCCAATAGTTAAATCCAATTTTTCCGCATAGTGAAAAACTACATCTACAGATTTTGTCGTTTGCATTGTGCGTGTGGGGTGGCAGCGTGTGTGTGTGGTGTATGTATATATGTGTGTGTTTATGTGTACTTACAGAGATACATTGTGGAAGAGTTTTTAAGTCTCCTCAGAGACATTGTGGAGTATTTTTTTACCTTGTGGGTGTATTTTTCTTCATTGTGGGAGTTTTACTAGAGTTACTAATGTTACGACTTGTCCTATAACGGAATAAACTGTAATCTAGTATTGATGTTTCTTCCGTAAAGAGTAGAAAAGAGGATTTTTTCTAGTTGAGTACTATATGAGGCCTTCGTCGCAATCCCTTGGCTTAAAAAGTGAGAAAACTCCGAAAAAAAAGAAACAACTCAAAAATGTAAAAATGTCTAAAAATGTCTTTTAAGAGAAAATCTCAAAACTAGATGGTTTTGAAATTCTTCCTTATATAGTTTTGAAAAAGTGTATTTTTTCTGAAAAATGTCTACAAAAGTGTCCTTTTTAAGAGATTTTCAGTAAAACCTCCCACAATGTAGCTCTTGTAAGGATGTATGTGTGTATGTGTGTGTGTGTGTGTGTGTGTGGTGGTGTGATTCCAAGAGACAAGAGTTAAAAATTAATCCACATATTTTTTGCTTTGCATGTGTGGTGGGTGGGTGGGTGCGAATGTATGTTTTTGTATGTAGGTATAGGCCTATTGTATGTGTGTCTGTGTATTGTGTAGGTTATAGATGTTGTGTATGGTATATGTGTATGTGCAAGATGCACACATCAGGAATTATGATAGTTTCAATTAATTGTTATTTCTTCTTTTGGCAAAGTATATTCTCCATATTAGCTTGAAGTATCTGTATATACCAACAAAACATTATTCACAACATTCTGAAATAATATTGGTTTTTACATTAGATATTTCAGCATATAATAAATGTTTATTGGAAAGGGTTTTTACTAAGTGTACGGGTGGACGTATCGCGTTCACGGTAATTCGCAATACCGAACGTGGGTAATCTCCCGGGATGTCCTGACGTTTGAAATACAAATATACTTTTTAAATTTTCTGTTCTAGTTCGCCTGAAAAAAAACACCGTAGCTATGATTAATTCTTTGGTTCCTAAATGATAGCTAATGATCACGATTTACTTTGATGTTTGCTGAAACGTGTATGTTATTCCGTTACGAGGGCCTACTATAAGGTTGTGTGATTCAATTATGCTTTCGCATTTTTTCCCGAAGCCGTATATTTTTCAGGGTTGTTGAAAAGTTGATTCAAGTAATCTTCGTTCAAATACGCATTCTCTCTGGTTGAAAATCAACATTAGACACTGAATTTAGCCGGGAAAGAAATCATTAAATGCTATCAAAAACTTCCCATAGTCATAATATTTGAAGCTAAACCACCACAATCGTCAATAAGAAGGGTCTTCCAGGATCAATTGGCAAACAAGAACGATCGAATGTGCCTGTCGGTATAGCGGCACACATAAAGCATATTACGTCTTGATGATTGACATTTTTTACATCAAGCTCATTTTTCCACACAACTCGTTCAAATCAGTGACGATTAACGCAAATTAAAACACCACGTTGTACGCAAATTTTAAGTTAAAAACCGAAAAAATGACCTAAATATACGCCGAATAATAATATCAAATTTTTAGGAAGGATTAAAATCTGGCAGACAAGTATCGTAAATAGCGCTCAAAAGGCCACTGTATGGCAAACCCTTGACGAGCGAAGTGGAAAACCCGTCGACTATGTTTGCCATGCCCCAATGTGGTTTGGTTACTTCTTTCAGTTCGGATTTTGTAACATGGAGGTGGAAATATTTCAGGGTCGCTAATTGGCACCGATTTTTGCTGATAGGAAGATAGGTTAATCATTTTTCAACCCATCAAAATCGACTCAGCGTTAATTCCTGTCCATATTTGGTTTGTTTTTATTATTTCCACCCGGTTTATCTCTTTTACTTTTCCTTTCTTGTGTTTGCCGCCGACTACGGCTTGTGATGGAAGGGATGATCCTTAGTTACTTTAAAATTAGAACCGTTAATTTTTAATCCCCCTGGCTTAAAAGCAGTAGGGGTAGTATTGCGAGGGTGCTCTGTACGTATGTATGTTATGTATGTGTAGTATGTAGTATGTTAAATGTTGTATGTATGTGTGTTTCCAGTTTGGTTAGGTTTTCGTTTTTCGCGCTCCTTCTAAAGTTTCAGTCCGATTTTAAACGGTTACTTAAAATTATAACGGTAATTTATCCCCCTGGCTTGAAAAGAAGAGGGGATATGGAGACGGGTGCGCATGTCGTAGTATGTGTATTATGTGTATGTATGTGTATGTCAGTTTGTCAGTTTGTCAGTTTGTCAGTTTGTCAGTTTGGTTAGGTTTTGTTTTCGAGTCTCCTTCGGAAAAGTTTCAGTCCGATTTAAACCAGATTTGGGGTGAAGGTGCAATAGGGGGTCATTCATTGTGGATGATGTCAAAAGTCATGGCCAAGGTCAAAGGGCATTGAGGGGTCAGGTTCCAGTCAGTTTGGTTAGGTTCTGGTAGGTTTTCGTTGTTCGCGTCTCCTCGAAAAGTTTCAGTACGATTAAACACAGATTTGGGGTGAAGGTGCAAAGGGTTCCTTCAATATGTGGGATGATGTCAAAAGTCATGGACCAAGGTCAACGGTCATCTGCGGTCATGTCTAGTTCCAGTTTGGTTAGGTTTGTTAGGTTTTGTTGAATTGCGTCTCCTTCCGAAAAAGTTTCAGTCCGATTAAACCAGACTTGGGGTGAAGGTGCAATAGGGGTTTCTCATATGTGATGTGTCAAAGGTCATGGACCAAGGTCAAAGGTCAACTGAGGTCGGTTCCAGTGGTTAGTTGTTGTTTTTTGGTTGTCTTTGAAAAGTTAAAGTCCGATTAAAACCTAACTCTGTGTCGAAGGTGCAATATGGGTTCCTTCAGGTTATACACACTAACCTGGCTGCAGTAAGATCATAAATGATCTTGGGTGGACTATTTCTTGCATGGCACTGGAAAAAGTGCTTTAAAGTCTGAAAATGCACTAGTTATATAAGAAGTGGAAAAATTTAATGAATTGACATGATAGACTGGTAGTTTTCTCAAACTAAGCGGAATTGGACAGTGATTTGAGGAAAATGACTCCGCGGTCATCAATTTACATCGATTTGCAAATACTAGCTTTGGCGGAACTATAGAGAATATTGGGTTGCCGGTCTGACATCGGGCAAGTTTGTGATTCGTAACTAAAAATTTCTCTGGTCATCATATGTTCAAAAATTTGGTGATTTGGTGATTTCAGCTCGTACTTTGGGGGTGATGTTGTTGTTTTTCTCGGAGAGTTTTAATGTGAAAGGAAAAAATGCTCAAAGTGCCATGTTCCCCATAGACTACGGTGTATAAGTGAGTTAGTGGTGTGTAACTATAGAGGACCAGGCCAGTGATCATATGTAGTTCTAATTTTCTGAAGTTTTATGACCTTTCACCCTCAGACTTTTAATTGAATCAATATGTAAGAACTGTTGCCACTGAAAAAAATGTGATTTTTTTTTCATTTTAGCGGGACATGCATGTGCATTTGGGACGTACATTTCGGTAGGTGAGCTCAGATAGTATTGATTTTGCATGACAATTTGGATGTGCCCACCAATCAGTGATGAATTCGGCAGCCTCCAAGGGTAACTGCATGTGGGACGTGGTGGCAGAATACTAAATTCATCCCGAGCACATGCATAGGAATGCCCAAGGGTATTGTTAGAGTTATTTTACTGATTATAGTGAGCTAGAGTGGACCCGCAGGAAACGGCTACACTTCAGACTAGCCAAAAAGCTTCTGCACGACCAAAATACGAATAAAAAAACTAGTAAAAGATAGCTGGTTTGCTTGTCCAGACCCTGGATGGGGGGGGGGGGGCATCACATGTTGGAGGTAATGCACATATCAGGCTGGTTCGGAACCCGGCCTGTTTTAAGGATCATCGTCACCCAAAAATGTATTTTTTGACCAATTTTGCCACTTTCACCCAAAGACCGTTATTTTTGGGAATATTTTTCAACACACAAGGACACCTCCTTTTTAGAAAATTTGAACCAAAATATCACCAAGGACCCCTTGATTTGAAACTTTAGCAAAATTTGTGCCCCAACTAACCTCTATTATGGGCATATTGGCATCTCTCACCCAAAGGACCCATATTTTTGCATGTTACAAGTCCACCGAATGCCCTTGGGATTTGAGTGTGCCATCCATTATGCGAGTCACCCACCCCCCCCCCACCACGGGTTAATTGCTGAATCGCTGTAGTGAAAACACTCCTGGTTACCACTGCTGGCTGCAAAGGCCTGTTTGCCTAGTAAAAAAAGTACATTGACCCCCCGTATCTTGATCAAGATTAAGCTTGGTGCATGCATATTCAGATTACTTGTCAATGAGGGCTCCCTTCTCAGGAAATCCTATGGAGTCTATGTAGTTAAATGGCAAAAGGACAGTTAGAACTGATTTCCTGAAAAGATTTATCCATATTTTATTTATATTTAATGCATATTTCTACTGCAGTACAAAAAAAACATGTTATTCCCTTCGACATTTCCACAGCTATCAGTGGATAGCCAGTACCGATCTTCAAAACACACCTGCTTGGAGGGTCTGAAGCACGTAGCCAACCTGTCATCACAATGGAGTTCTAAAGGTAATTTTTGAATGAAAGTGATTGCAAAGATGTAAATGTCTAGATTCATGAGCATTTTTTAACAGTTTCAGAGTCCATTGTGTATATAAGGTTATACACCACCAACATGGCTGCGTAAGGAGCAAAACTTGGGTGGACTACTTTCTTGCAGGCATCTGGAAAAAGTGCTTTAAAATGTCTGAAAATGCACCTTGTTATATTAAGAAAGTGATGAAATTTCATGATTGACATGATAGACTGGTATGTTTCTCAAACTAAGCGGAATTTGGACAGTGATTTTGAGGAAAATTACTCCGCGGTCATCAATTTACATCGATTTGCAAAACTTACTCGCTTTGGGACTATTAGGAGACATCTTGGGTGCGTATGACATCGGGAAGGTGGTAGATTCGTAACTAAAAATTCCTCTGGTCATCATATGTTCAAAATTTGGTGTTTGGTGATTCAGCTTGTACTTTGGGGTGATGTTGTTGTTTTCATCTGTGAGAGCTTTAAAGTGAAAGAAACATTTCTCAAAGTTGCCATGTTTCCCATAAGTTAATGTGTATAAGGAGTTAGTGGTGTGTAACTTCCTATGGTGTTGAGGATCATTAAGTCACCATACCAAGGTCAAAGGTCAACTGTGACTGGTGTATACTGCCATCTTGCCAGGGGGCTTGCACAGTTTACTTCGTATTTTATAATTTCCTGCTTGAGACGAGCGTTTTGTTATTTATTGTTCATCTTATTTCTGTGTAGGGGGCCTACCCTATGGTATACATGTTTGTTTTAATTTTATAGGTCTATGTGATTAAATATTTACGTCTTTTCATCCCTTGGAAATAAAATGAGAAGTCCATTAACGTTACAGCAAATGGTTAGTTCCGGCAATCAGCTGATCGCAAGTCATTTATTTATCACATCGATTTTTTTTTAAGTAAAGTGATCAAAACAGTGAGGAGACAAAGCTAAACGTTGATCAGTCATGATCTCGGATTATCCCAAAGATTATCTTTCACTCTTTCAAACAACCCATTTATAGGTATACCACTTCAAACCTGTTAGAAGCGTGGTAAGTGGATACCCCTGTGCGTCGCAAACAATATTGATTTTGATAACAATAACGCAACCAAATTGGTTCCTTAGTTTCATAAGTGAGGCCGACTATCTGTGTCGGTGATCCGCCCGGACGGCGTGATTCGTCATGGTGCTTGTGAGGATTTGTGAGGAAATGCACGATTTCGACATGTTTTCAACGCGACCGACGTATTGGTCGACGTCTTATCACCCGGAATCACAAAATCACACGTCAAAGCTACCCCTTTCAAAAAACCTTATAGGTAAAGCTACCAAATGAAAATAAAAGAACGCCCGGCTACTATAGCAGAAAGATAGACCTGAAGTTTCGACGTCGAGTCGGCGTAGATATTTGGCGACAAGTGAGGAGGGTGGGTCCACGCTTCAAAGGACGCTGCATAAAGCTGGCGGCCCACAAAAAAAGAGCTTGTCTCAGCTTTCTGGAGCTTCAAACCATAAAGCACTATGCATTTTTAATCAAAAGAGCGATGCACTATATGGAAATTCTTTAAACAAAAAAATGTCACTAATGTAAAACTATTCTTCATTTCTTGGTGATTTACTGTATTTTTTATAATATCCAAGTATGTTTAACATGATCCTGATCCTAACAAGTACATAACCTTAAAAATATTAAGTATAACATGTGTCACATTCATATTCATTGATAAAGTTTTAAAAAAAAAAAAAAAAAAAATCCCAGTTTCAAACAAAATTGGGGGCATCTTTTTGGGAAATGGCCTTGTGAAGTGTGTCATTTTAATTCAGGGGTGTGAGAGGCCACCTGGACCAAAAATGAGGACGAGGGAAAAAGAGGGGAAAAGGAGTAAAAATGCCAAAAAAAAAAAAACAGGCTGAAATCAAGAAAATATAAAATTTTGGCGCTAACAAAATTTAAAAAACAAGGAAATCCTCTTAAACAGGAAATTCCAGAATGTTAATTTAAAATCACATAGGTGATTATGTTCATACAAACAGAGGGTGTATTGAGTCAATCCCACAATGCACTAGTTTGGGGAAATTTCACCTTCAATAGGGTCATGTGATCTCACTTAAATCTATGTCTTAAACATAAAAAACCACGACTAAATACGCTCATTCCCACAGGCTAGCCCACTAAGTGTTAGTACTAGGGATTTTTGGCATGACATGAAATGTCTTGTTGTCTTAATCTTCTTGAAACTTATCCTAAGTTACTGACATTGAGGTTAGTGTAGGCACATTGAAATGCATCATGGGATTGAATCAAAACCCTATGATACCACACTGTCATCAGCAATCATACACAATCGCACACAACCACTGGCGATGTCCATATAGATATGAAATCTTTGCACATCCAGGTAGTCCAGGCATAAAATGGCAGAAATCCCCCATTGAAAAATTGTTCACACCCGTGGAAAGAACTGAGTAATGTGTAGTAGGTATGTGTTCTCAAGGCAAACGACTTCTAGTATTTATGATCTGATTATTGTGAAGAATGAGAATTGAAGACTAACAACCTTCAAAAACATGCTACACAAACAGGGTATGATAGTACTACAGGTTGTATGTTACCTCCAGCTTAGCTTTTAGCCCTTTATCCATGTGAGAAATGAAAAACTGTTTTTTTTTTTTTTGTTTGAGAAAATGAAGGGGGGATCTTTTGAAGAAACATTTCGGCACAAGTTTTTAGGGGTGCATTTCGTGATCACCTAGTATAGTTTATTTTTGTTTTGATTCCTAGACAACCGCAAGTAAGGTTATTTCCACAAATATCGTTGATTTCAGATTATTGCATTTTGATGTTATGAGCGGATATTGATCGCACGCGTGCCCCCGCAGGCCACCGTGATGTAATTTGTCCGTTTATGGACTGAAAATAAAAAATTACAATGTTCTTCTAGAGTAGAATTTGCACATAAGATTAGGGCACCACATAACTATACTTGGGCCAATTAAAAGGGACCATGGACACACGGCTGGTAGAAATTTCTTAATTTCTTTCATTTTCGTACCTCAAAACAGTATCTGATCAGATCGCAAAACACAGATATTTCTAAAAGTGAACATCGGGAAGGGAAGTGTTATTCAAGGATAAATATACCAAACTGACAGGGGCCTCTCCTGTGTCGCGAACGCGCATCAAGTGATGCTCTGAAGTTGCATTTGACCCCGTTTAATGACGACAGAGTAACCAGTTGTAAACAAAGCTCCACGTGGGCTAACCGCACCGCACACTCCCAGATATCTATCCTGTCGGTTTCTTTGTCTGGGAACTTGAATAAGCTTTCTGTTCGTCTCATGTCGGTACGGTCCCCGCTGGTTTGCAGCCGTCGGCCATACAGCGCATTGTAATCGTAATTTGGAGTGGAATACAAATCAAGAAAATTATGCCATTATGATACAACACGTTACGGACCGCATATCACGAGAAGTCAACGTTTGTACGTATGACAAGGGGGGACAAAAAAAAACTGTGCCACGCGCACGTCCGTTCCACGATGACGATCATGAAGCGTTACGCGTATTTGTTTACTCTGACGTCACTTCTGGGTCTCAGCTGGGCCAGCGCGATAATCACTTTCGTTTGGAATTTCCTTGAAAGCTTATCCAAAACACATGTATTATGCCAATTTTTATCAAAATATGGTGTTCTCAATTACGGCTTCATGAGATTTACATTATACCAATCATACTATGAATAAAACCATTTTGGTTGGTATTTATAAGTAGTTTAAAGCAGGTCATGGACCTTTAAGGTTCGATGATATAAAATCTTCAATTTCTTAAATCGGGGGACGAGGACTGGGATCACAAAATGTTTTTTTCTTCCCCCTTTATATTGATGGCTAGTTATGATCTAAGTTAAAAGCAAAATTTGAAATTTGTATTCTCAAAGAACCTCCTCTCCCTCCCTTCATCCCTCTCTCCTTCCCTTCCCTCCCTTTTCCCCCTCTCTCGTGTGAGAATCATTAATGATTGAATTGCTTCCATGTGAAAACACAAACTTGTTGGGGTTTGCATCAATTGCACACATGGAAAACTTACATGTAAACACGCATGTGTAATATTGCATGTGGCTCTCATTTTTTTTAAATGATCATGTAGAGGTACCTTCTTTAACCTTACCAATCAACTAAGCCATTTTAGAACAAAATGACAACATCTAAATTATGTTCACGCTGTCATATCTTGTACATGTAGCCATGACATGGCACGGTGAGCCTTTTAAACAATCGATCGATGCCATCAATTTTTCAATCACTTCCAACCTAAAAACCTGGAAATATACAATAAGAATAATTTGTCGTACTACTACAGAATAATTGTGTGGCCGCACAATCCTGTTACAGGTAACTATCATGTGCATCTCCATTCACCTGTTGTAATTTAAATAACTCTGACTACCTTCATCAGTTCTAGTCCACGGAGCAAGAAGATAAGATTTGATTTGCATTCAGTGTAGCTGGCTCTGATGACACTTGGTTTATTTGTATGTGTTTGGACCAGTTTAAGGTTAGCTGCTGTTGTTAAAGGTGCGTGACACGATCGACAACATCGTCCACCAATTTACTCCATCAAAATGAGATTTGGGTATCGAAGAGAAAGTTCATATTTTTCTCATTAACCGGGCAGGGAAATTTAAAGGCTACGCGTGTTCCGATGCTTTCTTTGGGACCCCCCCCCCCGATTTACCCGGTAGTAGTAGTATGGTATTATAGATTTTCGATATCAGATAAAAGGCCATATTTTTATATTAGCAGTCCTGAAATGTGAGCTCTCAAATCCTTTTCATTCACAAGATATGAACAAAAATATTCTGTTTTAAATGGTTACCATCATATTAGCACAGTATAGGGCCTTTGGTAGGGCTTTGCAATAAGCATTATCAAAACCGAAAGTCCTTTTTCCCACGATCCCTGATTGGGCATATGTGGAATTGCCGGCTACACAATCAAGTAGAGAAACAATAACAGACATAAATCGGAACAAGCACTTTTAAGGCCCAGGAAATGGTTCTTTTGATATTATGAGCAAAAAAAAAATGTCTTTGAAATACCACTTTATTTAACACACACTGTCCTATGGGCTATTAGTACACATTTTTTGCTTCTTACTATCCAAACAGCTGGACCGCTTTCATTAAAATTTGCAATAGTACAAGCCAAAAACAGACACCCAGAAAACATAGGGTTAAAACATGTCTTAACCGTCATTTTGAAATAAGGCTGTCGTCAATTTTGTGAAATTTGGTATATATTATGCCTTTTTCATCTTTTGTGATAGTCCACCCAGAAAACTAGGTAGAGTAATTTCATAAAATTTAATCACAGAGTTTTTATCTGTAACTGTACCAATATAATTATGAGTGCACACCACAGGTGAACTTTATCAAGGTCAAGATGTCTAGTCTTCTTTGTCCTCAACGATTTTCTTTGTGTTCAAACGGAAGAAGTTAGTAGTTGAACAAATCTATGATATAAAAGGGATACTCATTTCAATGGATTTGATTTAACTGGATTATAATTAACTTCTGTAATCCGTATGATTTACATTTGGATTATATTATTTAAAGTTTTTAAATATAACCCTAACCTAACCAGTCTGACTGCACTAGAGGCAACCCATGGTTATGTTAGTGCTGCTTATAAATGCCTCCTGGGCAGGTGTGAAAAACAGTGGCAGTGCGACGAGTGGCTATTTGGACACTTACCCCAGGGACCGAATGCTATTAAGTACCTACTGGACATTGAATCCATCAGGAACGGTGGAATGCTGATAAATACCTACTGGAACATTTGCTCAGGACCTGAATGCTGATAAGTACCAGCTGGTGTAGTCCCCAGCCTGATGTGATTAGTCCTGCAGTGAGCAGGACTATCAATCATAATGTACACTCCAACTACCCTTATTTTGCATGAAGCAAAAGTGTTTGCACTTTGAGGGTTTTGGAAAATGTTGGAGTTGTTTAATTTTTTTCAATTTTACTTTTTTTATTTTTTCAGTTTTGCATAATTTTCAGCATCTGTTTGCAAAATATTTTAAGTAAAATCCAGTAAAACCACTAGTAATATAATAATAATTAATATTTAGAAAATAATAAATCTTTTCAGTTCAGGTCAATTTTTCAAAACTCTGCAACATGCCAGGACATGGGCATCTACCACTAGCATTACCTTCTGAATGTATTTTTTTTATTAGTATTATGATTTATTCAATTTATAACACACACAAACTATGTATACAGGTCTTCTCTTATGCAATTACACTTTGCAAACAAAGTATGGAATACTATTGAACATTATATGAACATCAACAATGGAGATGATCAATAAGTTCTGGCTTTAAAACCCTGTGCACAATGTATGTATCGTGCGACATATACCAACCAATAGGTCACATGTAAAAGATTGGCCTAGTAAGTATAATCAATTCTAATTGTGACGGTCATCACCAACTGCCCAAAAAGTTCGCTTGAGAAGAAGGCAAAAAAGCACTAGATACACAAACAAAATTAAGAAACTTTTTTAAAATTTTACACCTACGTTAGAGCATCAAATAAATACAAATATAGTGAGAGTGATGATCGTTGTTTGCTTTGAACTTTATAGAGGCGAATAAGAAACTTTTTATTTTCAAAGGATATCTGCTACAACAAGTGTATGATAGGTTCTCCATGGTGGCCCATAGGCCAAATCCGCCCACCAATTGAGGTTTAGCCACCCAAGCAGCCCCAAAATTAAAGTCGAAGGGACATCTGGGCATTGGCAAAAATATGCTTAGCAATCTGCGTAAAAACAACAATTCGATACGCGCAGATAGCGTAGTTTCCGCTCCTGGCCATAGGAAAGGTATGAAAACAAAAGTGGAGGCAACGCATAAGGTCTCCTGATGTCCCAGGTGCAATGACAATCAATTGCAAGCATTCATTGGCTTTCCATTGCCTTTGAGCGTTTTCCCCGCAGCGGAAAAAAAAAATGGCGGAAAAAAAAGGTTTTTAGTCTTCACATCAATAGGCAGCAATAGGTCTCCTGTGGGGGAAAACGTCACAGGTGCAATTGAAAGCAATGGTTTTCAACGTTTTCTGCGGAAAACGGCCCAAGTCAATCAAAAGCAATGAACTGGCATATACATGCAACAATATGATACTGGCAAACAATAGTGGGTTTGGTGTCATGAAATTAGATCTGTCATTTGGATTATTTATTTTTTGTACAGTAAATTGAGACCACCTACCTACAAATGAAAGGATAAGGACTTGATAAATTGTAATGTAATGTGGTGGTGAATGGCCATTTTTCAGAGAAAAACATTTATGTTAGTTACATGACACCAACTTTTAAAAGCATTCCTGAAAATTGTCATGATGAGCATAGAATGGACTGTTACTTAAAGAGACATGAGGAGATTTACAGGAAAGAAATAAGGAAAGAAGCGCCCCCAATTTTTCTCGAACCTAGGTTTTTTCACATTTGGAAGCTTACCAATTTATTAGATCACACTTGAAGTGAATTAGCCGAAATACGCCGTCTTTATGTAATAAAATGATATTTAGAAGTTTCTGTCGTGCAAGACAGAAAGTCAAACATGGTTTTCTATGGGGGAGAAATTACGATTAGCAGGCAAGTTCAAAACACAGGTTTGCGGTTTTCTTTTGCACCTGTTGTCCAATATACCTTCAAAACGTCCTCGGAGGTGGTTTACAAACCGATCCAGGCAATTTGAGGAGAAATTCGTATATCCTAAAAAAAATCTCCTCCTGTCACTTAATTTCTTCATCCAATCAGCATACTTTATTGAGTTTGATAGAATTTGTAATTAAAAGAAAAAACTTGTAGTGGCGACTTACATTCATGACACGAAGGACATGTTTCACGTGGTACCCACGCTTTAGAAAGGGGGGTTTCCAAAAAATTGTTAAAATAAAAAGTCGGCTAAAGGGTGGGATTACTGGATTTTATTGCTATAAAGGGTGGTTTGGTAAAAAGGGTGGGTAGAAATTAAAAAAGGTAGGTTCTGATAATAAAATGCAAATTGCTATCGGTGCAATCATGTTCCATGATGCATCCCAATTTGAAAATAAAAAGTATCTTAACATCCAACAAGTTGGCTTCCTTAAATACAAATTATGCATTTTTATGGGCAAGGGGATTTTAATGACAAACAAAAACATTGCAAATATCTTACTCTGTACATTATACACATTAATTGGTTAAAAAAGAAAAATTTTTCTTTTTTTAAAATTTAGAATTTCCAATGAATTTTAAGAAGCGTGGGTTATTACTTTTCAATATAAAAGGGTGTTTCATAAAAAAGGGGGGGTGTTAAAAAATAAAAAAGGTGGGTTAAAAACACACTGGCAAAACTATGCATGTACACGTCTACTTTCAAACACTTTTTTATATATGCACATTTGGAAGCTGGATGTTCAATTACAGGGATGAGTCAAAAAGATTTACACTATTTCAGAAAATATAAAAATACTTAGCAAGCTTAGAAATTGATTTTGATAAATGAAACAATAGCTCATTATATCCACTGTCTTGGTAAAAAACAAAAATCAAACGTTTACCTTTTCGGAGTAATGTAGATATTGTAAATTAACCGAAAACTGCCAAAACCATATTGACCACGGTGTTGTACAATTATAAACGTCCACAGCAGCAAAGCAATTGAGGTACTGGCGTCTAAATGCTTAATAACCTTTGCTTTTTTTCTAAAGTAACCATAAAACCAAATCCGTACCAACCTTTGTGATAATCTTTATTAACAATTGTGAGTGATTGGGAAACCGAAAACATGTAGGCACATGACAGTTTTGGAAAAAAATAAAGAAAATACCTTTAATATGTTATATTGTACTTTATTTTTTGTCATATTGTATAACTCATAACTTTTGATGTAGGGTTATCATGAAGAAATAAAAAGGTTATAAAACTTTAGATTGCAAAAAGTTGCAATGAGAGGTTCAAAACTCAAAATATAAATGTTCACCCATTTGTGGCGGGTTTTCCCAGATCGAATCACATTTTATTATGTAAATGCCAGCAGCGTTACCGGTGGTAGGGGGGGGCGCGGTTTTTGTCCCTCAACCCACGGTCGCTGACAAGGAATAAGCTGCAATAAGCTACCGGTAAAGCAGAGAGGAAAGTGGGGAACAGGACAAGCAGAGAAAGGAAGTAAAGAAAGAGAGGGAAGGGAGGAGATAAAGTGTTGAGCTGCAAAGGGAAAGGGGAAGATAGACATTGAATGTGTGTTATGTTCAATATCAATCCCCAAAGTACCCCCCACCCCATCAGATTACGAAGACGCGGTGAAAAATGTGGGTCCAAATCGGTTGTGTATGGCATAGGATTACCTATACATATTTGAAAAGTTCCACGAAAAGAATGGGACAATTCGAACATTCATTGAAATAATGCTTCAAAGTTTGGTGCAGGCTTCCATTAAGTTTGGTTTTAGTGCAGATATTGAAAGAGTTGACATCTTTGAGATTGGAAGGTTACCACAGACAGGTATCAAGCAAAAAAAAATAGTTCCGCATGATGTACTTTTGTAGACTCATTCAAAGTTTCTTGGCCCAAATTCCATACATGCTACAGTGATTCGGTGACAGAGTGAAAAATGGGTACCATAGCTTTAAGATAGCAAAACTTCTCAATGAAAGGGCGAGGTACAACCACAATAAAAATTCAAAATTTCTCAGTTAGAGGAGAGGAAATTCATGTTTTGTTTTACATGTAAGAGTCAATTTTGTTATCTTCAGTAGAGTTTCCACTGAGCTGAGAAAAATTTAAACAAAACGAGTGTGTAAATCTTTTTGACTCATCTTGTTTGAAAAGATTACAAACTTGAAAATCAATATAAGACATGGTTTCAGAATGATGGGGTTTAGGGCCAAAAGTGTGAAAAAAATCATATCGGAGCAAATATAACAGGTTTAATTCTTAAGATGTCATTCTAGGGTAAAATGCCATGAGATTATGAATTTTATCGAAAACCCTGTCATACACCCATGTTGCTACAAAATATTGATTGGTGGCCAATTTTGTCCAAAAATCGCACTTTTTGGGTGACAAAAATTTTTAACCTTACTGTACAACTTTGAATATACTAATACAGAGGCTACAAATATACATATATATGACCTTTATAATGTTAATATAATCAGGGAAAGTACTCACTTATGGATTCCAAGTATTTGTTTAAAATTATTTAAAAAAAGAAAAAACCTAAAAAATTAAAAAAAAAAAAAAAAAAAAAAAGGACATTCAAAATTTAGCACTTTCGAACAAAAAATTAACTTGGCACAATCACATCTCTGGAAAGGAAGGGTCTACAGTGATGATTCACCGCAGTTAAAACCCTAAACCAGGGACGGGTCATTTTGCCGGCCGACGGCCCCAAATGCAACGAAAGGCAAAATCTATTTTTATTTTTAACGGCCAGATGCAAAACGAGAGCAAAGTTTGCATTTCATTGCATCTCGCCGTTTTCCCGGCAAAGGAATAAGTAGCTAAAGTCAATAACGGCCCAGATGCCAAAGAAAAACATCGCGCCAGTTTTCCCGGAAGACGGCCCAAATGCAACGAAAAACATCGATATCGCGTCATTTTCCGGAAGACGGCCAAGATGCAACGAAAAAACCATCGCGCCATTAACGGAAAGACGTCCCAGATTTGCAACGAGGAAAACATCGCGTGAACAATGCAATAAAAACAGGGTTAAATAAATAAATAAATAAATAATGGATGCGTACGTCACACGATCCGCATGAAATTTGTAGCTTATAGTTCCCAGTCGTGAGGGCCGCTATACGCGAAATCATAGTGTGCGTGGCGCTATATGCTACGTCATGCTACGGTTAAAAGTCTGAATACGTTTATGCAGAATGAACCCAATAGTTAGCGAAATGGTGGCGCTATCACCATCGAAATCGAAAAATTGTTATGGGCATTTGTCGTGTCACCCGGCCTGATGGAAAGAATTGTGCCTCTGAGGGCAAACCGTCCGCAAATGCAGTGAAAAGCATCGCATCATTCAGTCAATAACGGCCCAGAGGCACCGAAAAACATCGCGTCATTTCCGAAAGAAGGCCCAGACTTTGCAACGAAAAAACATCGCGTCATTCCGGGAGACGTGCCCAGGTGCAACGAAAAAACAAGCCGTCATTTTCCGGTTAAAGACGGCCCAGATCATATGAGAGCCAATGAGAGTCATTTGCGCGACCAAAATAGTTGTTGACGGCCCAGAGCAACGAAAAGATTTGTCACCCGGTACCACGTTTTCGTGCCTCTCATTCCTCTCGGCCGCGTGAGGGTTAATGCAGAATTAATGAGCTTCAAATTGATACCTAACTTGGTTCATTCAAGTATAGGACTAATTCCAAAAATAAAAAAACGTTTCTCCATACCCCTTGATTTTTCCAGTGCCGTGAAAAATACGTCATTCAAAAAATTGGAATTACGAGAAAACTAAAGGAGCTATAGGATTGACATTTAATCTGATATTGCCCACAGCAAATCCCTACATAGTTATGGAAATTAATATTTTAAACTCTGTCTAAAAATGAAATTTTTGTTTTCACTTTGCAGATCCAAATTTTACAAAATTGTAAAACTTCAAAAAATCAAAAAACCAAAAAAGAAAAATTAATTTTTGAAAAGTTAATCGATTATGCCCAAACATATTCCTACAAGAATAGTAAAATTACATTTTTGTTCAAACGCAAAATATTTGAGTTAATTTTTTTTCAAAGCAAGATGCCAATTTTCAGCAAAAATACCATAGGTTTCTATGGGGCCGGCATGCGCCAATACCCCCCATAAATGCCGATAGCTTGGAACGCATTCAAACATTTTGCATTGTTTACTCAGATTTGGAATTCTACACAAATGTTAACCTAGAAAATATGTTTGTTCATTGGTTTTATAGCATCTCACAATGTTTACAACTTTTGGCGGTTAAAACCTAAGCGAATCTGAAACCATGTCATAAGTACTTGATTAGATGATGGTCCATAACCATGCATTCATGAATACGTAAATTAGGGTAATTGTTCCATATACAAAATATATGTTTGTTCCATTGTGTATTGTAACATACACAAAAATTAACAAGATATGTCCAATTTTATCAGAGTCCATGTACGGATTGCTGAATGGTTATTTAACTGGTATCTGATGTGCAAAAATAGTGCATACCTACTTTTTTAAAAGGTGGCCAGATATGGATGACACCAAAGTAAAAAACGTAATTTTTATTTTCGCAACATTCTCCCACAGCGAAAAAAACCACTAACTTGTTGCTGTGCTTGCTTTCATATAATTCACAAAGAAGACAACACAAAAATACTAAAAAACAGAAAATGAATGGTACAATTATCTTTATACACTTATAGGTCAATGATAAGCTCACCATATACCACAACTACCACACAAATATGTAGATCTGTAACTATCATATACACAATATACCAACATATACCACAATATTACATTGTGTGGTATTTGTGTGTCTAGAGCCTCGT
>JAMKCH010036568.1:0-24729 GCA_023653785.1 Ophioderma brevispina | reverse complement strand
CAAATGATACGGATTCTTCCCCCATTAAACAAATTTAAATAAACCTCTCCAAATTGTTATCAACATGTGCTATTGTTCATCCTTTTATGTGATACCATGTGTATCATACACATTTGAAATCAGTTTGGTATTACCAACTTGTTTTCGTCAAATAGTGTTTTGACCCTTTTTCCTTCTATTGGGGGAAAGGAAATTTTTGAGAAAAGTACATTATTTCCCTAAAGGGCATAATATCATAATTAATGAATTTTATCTTCAAAAAATTCACATGATAGAAAAATGCATTTATTGAATATGACACTTAATTCGACAAAAATGATGCATACATGTATATGTAATGGTAGGCTCTATCTGAACCCTGACTGAAAAGGTGATTTTCTTAGATTAAAGGTCAAATGACCTTTGACACAGGATAACTTCAAAATTTGTCTGTGTTTTCTATGAAATTATTTTCAAGGATATATGCACATCATTTGGGAACATCTTTTTGGAAATACATTAACACCCAAAGGCGCATAGTATCATGATTGAGTATAAACCAATCTTCAAATTCAAATTTTGCCCAAAAATGAGCAAAAAATGACCAAAAATGACCTTTTTACCCAAAATTTGAAATCATCCGTATAAGCCCCTTGAAATGATTTCACATGATAGGAAAAAATGTATTTCTTTTAATAGACACATTCGACAAGAATGATGCATTTGTACATGGTAGGCCTCCTATCTGAACCGGACCTGAAAAAGGCGGTTTTCTGGATTTTAAAGGTCATTGACCTTTGACAGAATAACTTTAGAAGTGCTTGTGTTTCCTATGAAATTTTATGCTTTATGGGACAGTATTTGGGGGCAGTTTTTGGGGAAGGAAGGAAATACCGTTAATAACTCCCCAAAGAGCAATTATCATGATAATATACATTAATCTTCAAAATTCAACATTTGCCCAAAATGAGCAAAAATGACAAAAAATGCCCTTTTTGCCCAAAAATTGAAAATAATTTGCATAATCCCCTTGAAATTGAGTCAAATGCTAGAAAATGTATCTTTTATATGACACCTATCGACAAGAAATGATGCATATATGTACAGGGTAGGCCTCATATCTGAATCCTTGACCTGAAAAAAGACGGTTTTCTGGGATTTAAAAGGTCATTGGACCTTGGCCCACAGATAACTTGTAGAATGTGCTTGGGTATTTCTTGAACTTTTGGTATATGGAAGTATATGGGGGCAGTTTTGGGGGAAATACCAGTAACTCCCAAAGAAGAAATTATCTGAGGTTTTTTAATAAACTCAATCTTCAAAATTCAAATTTTGCCCAAAATGAGAAAAAAAAAAAATGACTAAAAAATGCTCTTTTTCCCAAAATTTGAAAATCATTTGAATTAATCCCCTTGAATGATATTTTAAAAAAAACGAAAAAAATAAAATAATTTTCTTAATATGACACCTATTCGACAAGAATGATGGCATAGGGGCAACATGTGGTCCAGTGGTATTAAGACGGCACGACTCATGATCGAAGGTTGTGGGTTCGAGCCCGCTGTGGCCAATGTGTTGTGCACTTGGCAAGGCACTTTACCTCAATTGCTTCGTCGACCCCCCCCAAACCCAAGCGATATCGGGGATAGTGGAGGGGGATATTACAATCTAAGTGCTGTAGGATTGTGCCCGCTTGGCCGGCTGCCCGACAGGTGAAGCGAAATGATTGCGACGATTCCTGATGAGCGTAATAAATTGGCAACAGCGCTGTTGCCTACTGTTAAAAGGCTGCTATAAAATTCTCATTTTATTATTATTATTTGGACATGGTAGGCCTCCTAATCTGAACCCGGACCTGAAAAAAGCGGTTTTCTTGGATTTAACGTCATTGACCTTGGCCACAGAATAACTTTAGAATGGTTTGTGTATCCTAGAATTTTTGTGCTATATGGACAGTATGTGGGGGCAGTTTTGGGAAATAAGTTAAACTCCTCCAAAGAGAAAATTATCATGATGAGTAAAACGTAATCTTATTAAAATCAACAAATTGTGCCCAAAAAAGAGCAAAAAATGACCAAAAAATGCCCTTTTTTCCCAAGTTTGAAATCCATTTTGCATTATTTCTTCAAAATGGGTTTCGCAGAATAGAAAAATGTATTCCTTCAAATGCTACCAATTGACAAAATTAATGATTTTAGTCAGAGTTCAAGGATGAATATAGTGTTTTTCCATAAATTTGACCTCAGATGACCTAGATGACCTTCTAAGACCCTAGTTGAGCCCACCCACACAGGTTACAAATTTCACATCCATCATTTTCAGATGCAGCGCATGACATTGAGCTTTAACGTGATATATGTTGTGTGGTGAGTATACCTCCGGTAGGGCACCCGACACGTTTTGGCCAAATTTCCACTCTACTAATAGGCCTACCACGTACCTATTCCAAGGTTTTGCAACACCCGTAAAAATAACAGGAGGATTCACTAAATCTGCTGGTTTTGTGTTAATATATGTAATTTGGGTTTTTTTTTTTTTTTTTTTTAAAAAAAAACGTCATCAAAATGTTTGATTAAGCGCAAGGCTCATTGGAATTTTTCCGTCTTTTGCCCAATTTTTTGCCGACGTGCTTTGAAAACCAATGTTTTGCCCTTAATTGGCAGCCAAAAAACAACTTCCCTTTTTATTGTGATTGGGTTGTCGTATGACTCTTCACATGTGGTATGATTTCGTGCAAAAATTCCCTCGGGAAAGTGGTTTCCTTAAGACCCACCTCCCCCGTAACTTTACTCGCACGTGGTAATATAATACCTGATTCACGTACCGTACGTAATATTATTTACAGTACGTACGTGATATTTTTATTACGTAGTACGGGAAAATTTACGTAATAATTTACGTACGGACGTGATAAATCAGGTAGTACGTATATTATTAAGTACGTACGAGATATATTTATTAGTACATACCGTGATACCCTTTTTACGTATGTACCGTGAAACTTTTTACGTCCGTAGTGATATTATTCACGTACGCTAAGTTATATATATTTATTTTTTTTTTACAATGTCCCTTCTGGGGCTTTTCGTTGCAATACCAACAACTTCTCACCAGGTCAACAAAATTCGAGCAGTGGGTAAATTTTTGTTATTACCCGGATGACCTTGACCATTATGGGGATATAGCGCTGTAAATAAAGGTCGGAAGATAGGCAAATATATACTTGTTCTAATCCTATAAGGAGACGAAAAACAGGTTATGTACATTAAAAACAATTTACTCGATTTTATAAATTTTTCTGGCAGTAAACATCCCCTTGACGAAGGGGGCAGCGTCCGAAAATTGCACCCCAATCATGTTTGACTGTCTGGTCCCTATTGAATTGAAAACAGCAAGAAAATCAACTTTTAGCAACCAAAATCCTACGGGAACTTGTTCATTGACATACCAACCCACACTACAAAGTCTATTTGGAAATTTCTTTCCCGCCACCGCCTGGGTCTGCTCGAGGGTTGAAGGTGCTCCTACAGAATAGGAATTTAAAAAAATAATAGTTGTACATGGCAGCTCCATGTAACCGGAAGTTGTTGTGGCATTCGGCAAAGCAAACGTAAACACTGATAAATGAGCAGTTCTATCAGGGGTTCTATCAGAAGCTCACGGTAGGATAGTGTGTCTGTGGTGGAAAGCGAAGAACAAAAATGCAGGTAAAGTTTTTGTGTTTTTTTCAAAATTGCATGTTGAAGAAAAGACGAATGTCATGCGATGACTGAGTTTTGAAACTGGCCCACCGCCGCCACGGACGGAGTTCACCCTGCACTGCCATGCATTTGCAACTCAGTTCTAGTACTCAGTGACCTGGGAAATTGAAGTTTCTCATGAAGATTTAAAACACAAAATGTACTATACTGCTAAAATTACCTTGACATGTGGCTTCTGACATTATAGAACCGAGTGTTTCGGTAGCCGTATATCGGCTACCTAAACCCAGGGTTCGGTAGCCGTATACGTTAAAATAGCCCGGGAGTGTTTCAGTAGCCGTACGCACCATCAAGGACATCGAATAATATAACCAAGTTCAGAGGGCGGCAAGACTGGGGCGGGAAACGAGGTTGTTTTGGTCTGGAGCAATTCGACTTCACAATATGCAGTTTTGTCCTCTACGGAAAAACAATGTGCTTGTTATTAAGACACAAAAACGACACAGTATCAAATGAAATGTTTGAAACAATTTTACGTACTCTTTTGTTTCAAAGAGAATTGACTTGCACTGTATTTGTAGAATAAACATAAGTATGCTTTTAAGACATAGGTTATCGCTCAAACCACGACTGTACGGTGTTTTTACTGCTATATGCGTTCAATTTGCATATCAATCAATGTCAATAGAGTGAATTCGTATGGGCGATTGATAAAGTACATTCTAACTATCATCAGAAGGTATTTTATATGAAAATATGGTTAATGAATATAAACTTATTTTTGAAGCAATTGGAATTTGGGAAAAATCTCGGTAAATGTAGATAGTCCCATTCTGCAGAGAACAGGGTCGGTAGGAAGACAACATTTTTTATTATGAGTACTTTTTGGTATTCTTTTTTATATATTGGTAATCCATTATTTTGGTTATTTGTCACTTTTTAGTTTTATATTTTGTTTCCTTTTTTATTCCTTAATTCTACTTTTTTATCTGAGACGCATTATATTTAGTCCCGATATTAGTCTTTGGTTTGGTTTATTCATACGTTTTTGCTCTTAAAGCAATTTCTAATTTAGGGTGGAATATTACCACTCCAGAGGCTTAAAAATTAACTAACATATTGAAAATGTGGAGAAAAATTACCTTTCTGTTGATTTTGTTTGACGACAATAGGAGCTTCCGTTCAAAAATGCATGATGAAAATATAATTTTCGTAAAACGGAATTCTTATAATTTGTAGGTATTTTATTGTTTTCTCAAGCTGCGATATTTCATTTTTCACTTAAAAAAATCATATCTCAAAAATAAATAAGCTTTTGATCTCTACGTTTCCACAATTGAAGTACTTATTATCTAATTGCTAATATACGTAAAAATAGCATTTCTAAATATACTAAAACTGAAAAATAGTTTTCTCGACTAAATTGGCGATATCTCAAAAGTGAATTTTAACGAACTTGTATCCTCTTAGCAAGGAGTTCTTCAAAAAGCACAGTAGGCTATTGTAATAATTGCATTCTTTAATAAAAGGACTTAATCGGTGCTCAAAAAGAGCTCCAGGAGTACATACGGTTCTCGTTTGGAGCCAGGAAAGGTTAACTAGAATAAACAAAAAATAAGTAATGACTCATATTTCTATATTTGATATTTAACGACTTTTCCTATTAAAAATGGTATAGGCCTACATTTTGTAAATTTAGCACCTCGACCAAACAGGCATTTTATAACACAGTGCAAGGGAGGGGAGTGGAATTGCCAACAGATTTTCCTAATAACGGATCTCTATTTTGGTGCCCAATGGATAGGCTAGGGATTGGGAAGTCCAAAAACTCCCGTGCGATCCTAATCCTAAATTGCTTAATCTTTCAAGGGTTTAAAACAGCTGAAATTTCGTATTTGCTCAGGAAATCGAATAGGAAATGCAAAATTTTTGTACCAAAGGAAAAACATTTCTCAGCTAATCCTCCTAGATGGGGATTATTTTATGGAAAGCTGTAAGCAGGGCAAAGAAATCAGTACTTTCAATTTTTTATAGACACGTCATATGCTATGCTGAAATATCTGGGTGCAATCAGGGTCGTACATGAATATGGCATGGATCGTTCGTCACGATATCGACTGTGTCCGGGCTATATAACGATCCACTGTGGACCGCTCAGTAGCCGTATACGGCACTAACACAAAGCACGTTTTGGTTATTTAGCCGTATACGGCTATGGAAACACCCCTTATAATGAACCACTGGATATTGCGGGTGGTTAATTATTGCCGGGTTTATCATTTTCAGAGTGACTTAAAGGGGATCCATGACATGCTTTAAACATATTATTTAATACAACCAAAAAAAATTGCTATTCACACGTTATGTATTGTTTATCAATGTAGGTAAAATCTGCATGAAGCAGTAGTTGAGAAACCGTAGATTTGGATACAAATTGGGCAGAATATGAGGGAGGGCAGAGTCAGATATAGGGCGGAGGAGCAACGGGGGGGTGAGAAACGGACTGATGAAGGGTCATTAAAGAGGAGAAAGCCGAAGTAAAATAAAAAAATTTGGGGTAGAGAGTGTGGTGAAAAAATACGGCGCGAGAAAGGGAACGGGGGCCGGAGTACAAGAGAGAAGGGGGGGACGGGGTGTAAGAGGAGGGATAAGGGGCAGAGAGTAAATGGACGGGGAATAGAGTTTGGGGGGAACAGGGAAGGATGAGGTATACAGGACGATGAGGGGGTAATTGAGTCAGGAGACAGCGAGAAGAGGGTATAGAGAAGGAAGAGATATGGCGAGCAAGGTAACGCAAGCGCAAGGATTTAGGCCGTACGCACCATCCTCAAGGACATCGTACTAATCTAACAATGTTCAAGAGGGCGCAATCCGGTGAACGAGGTTGTTTTTGGTCTTGAGCATTCGACTTCAAATGCATTTTTCCTCTACTAAAAAAATGTGCAATTGTTATTAAGACAACAACAACGACACAGATTCAAATGAAATTGTTGAAACAATTTTCTACTTCTTGCTTTTCGTTTCAAAGAATTTGACTGCACGTATTTGTAGTAATAACAAAGTTATTGCTTTAAGTACATGGTATCGCTCCACACCCAAACCACGACTGTAACTGTGTTGTTACTACTGCTATATGCGTTCTAATTTGCATATCAATCAAATGTCAATAGAGTGACTCGTGGGCCGCTTGATACGTACATTCCTAACCGTCAATCAAAGTATTTTATCTGAAAATATTGTTAATGACTAACTCTTTTTTTGAAGCAATTGGAATTTTGGAACTACGGTAAATGTCCGGATTTTCCCGTTCTGCAGAGAACATGGTCGGTGGAGACCCATTTTTGTATTTATATACTTTTTTTTATTTCTTCTCTATTTCTTTATTTATATATTTGGTAATCCATTTTTTTGTATTTGGCACTTTTAGTTTTATTAATTTTTGTTTCCTTCTTTCTTATTCCTTAATCTACTTTTTTTTTTAATATTTTTAATTTTTCGATTTTTTATTATTAGTCTTTGGTTGTATTAATATCGTTTCTCTTAAGCAATTTTATACATTAAGGTGGAATTACCCTCCAGATGGCTAAAAATTTAAACTACATATTGAAAACGGTGGAGAATTACCTTTTCTGTTGCTTTTTTTGTTTGACCGACAATCGGAGCTTCCGTTCAAAAGCCTTATGATCGAAAATGTACTTCTTAAACGGAATCTTATCATATTTTCTTATGTATTTTATTGTTTCTCAAGCTTCGATATTTCATTTTTTCCACTTAAAAAAAATCATATCTCAAAAAGTAAATAAGCTTTTGATCTCTAGTTTCCACAATGAGACTTATTATTAAATTGATTAATAAAAGTAAAATAGCATTTCTAAAATATTAATAAAACTTAAAAATAGTGTTTCTAGACTAAATTGCCGATATCTCAAAAGTATATTTTAACGAACTTGTCATCCTCTTAGCAAGGATTTCTCAAAAGCACAGAGGCTTTAATAATTGCATTTTCTTTAATAAAGGAATAAATCGTGGCTCAAAAAGAGCTCCAGGAATACATACGGTTCTCGTTGGAGTGAAAGTTTAACTAGCCATACAACAAAATAAGTAATGACGCATATGTTCTAATATTTGATATTTAAACCAGACTTTTCTATAAAAATGGTATAGGCCTACATTTGTTACATTTAGCCCTCGCCAAACAGTCATTTTTTATAACACATTCAATGGAGGGGAGTTGCAATTGCACAGATTTTCCTAATAATAGGGATTATTATTTTGGTTGCCAATGATAGGCTAGGGACCGGGAAGGTCAAAAATCCGGCGATCCTAATTCTAAATGCTTAATGTCAATGTTTAAAACAGGCTGATGTAGTATGTGCTCAGGGACTATACGAAAGTAGAAATTGCACAATTGTGTACCAAAGAAACATTTTCGCTTCACCTGTCTAGAGAGGAGATTTTTATGGAAAGCTTACATCAGGGCAAAAATCCGTACTGTCAATTTTTTATAGACACTTCATATGATATGTGAAATCTCTTGTGGCACTCAGGGTCGTACATGAAGTTATGGCATTGGATCGTTCGTCACGCATGACTGTGTCCGCTATATAACCGATCCACTGTGACACGCTCCGTAGCCGTTACGGCTACCTAACCACAAAGCCCGTTTTGGGTATATAGCCGTATAGGATATGAAACACTCATATAGAACATGGATATGCGGGTCATTTGATGCAGCTTTTATCATTTTCAGAGTGATTACGGTCCATGGACATGCTGTAAACATACTTATAATACCACCAAAAAATGCTTTATTCAACAGTATGTATTGGTTCAATGTAAAACTGCATGAAGCAGTAATTGAAAACCGTAGATGAACAAAAATGGGCTAATATCATGGTTTCAGACAAGGATTTCAAAGCGAAAATTCCAAAAGAAAAGTGATTATCGCGCTGGCAGCGTACCCCTGAATAGTGACGTCAGCGTAGCAAATACGCGTCCTGGTCGTCACGCGTGGAACCCCATAACAATAACACGTTCGCGCGTGGCCCAGTTTTCTTGCATGTATGACGTACACAGTTGGACTTCTCGCGGTATGGGTGGTATATGTGTAGGAAAACTTTTTCGTGATTTGGTGCCTTAAAATTACGATAATTAATACGCTGTATTGTTGACGGCTGTTTTTTCAGCCTATCCAATTTTTTAGGATAGGGCTTATGCCACGAGGAAGAAGATATTCTGTCAAGGTGCAGCCACTAAAATATAAAAAGATAGTCTTTTGATCTTGTTCAATTCTCGTGAAAATCACAGTTATGTAAGTATTGAATTTGCTGGTGCTTTCTATGAAAACAATTTTGAAATTAGAGTTCAATTGCTTTTTGGTGGTATTTTGTGTTATGTTTGCACCTGAGTTTCCAAGGTGACCAAGTAGGCGGCATTTTTTCATGCAGTATCCTGTGCTGGCTGCTATGTTTATAATGCTAGCCTTGATAGATGCATTGGCAGCTAATGTTTTAGGCCTGGGTTGGCAGTGTGCTGCCCATTAAAAACCATTTGCTGCTAGCTAGGGTCATGTACCTTTAGCAAGGACACTCCCATGTCTATTGATACTAACAAGCTCATACCTCGGGTCAGACGATGCGCATTAGCAATATGACTTGTAACAGTAGTTTTTACAATGGATATAGTATAAAATAATGTAAACATTTCTGTACATTAAAATGGTGTTATTTCTTCAAAATGTAAACTTTTGTATTTCCATAATAAGCCCAGTGGAGGAAACCCAATCAATAGAATTTCTGCTCATGTATTCCTTGTTTCAATAGATAGTATCTCTTCTACCCCTATAAAAATCACAAAAAATAAAAAATTCTCAATTTTAAAATAAGTGTCTTGAATTTCTGATCCACAAACGCTTTCCTATGTGTGTGTGGGTGTGTGTGTATGTATGTGTGTCCATGTCTGTATGCCAGTGTGTGTGTGTGTGTGTGTATAAAACGCTGTGCCAGCATTACATATGTCCAAAGTAAAGAATGCCATAATAAATATATCATATTATGGCATTCCTTTGACTTAACTTTAGTATATGTATTAATATATATGTTTCTATTATTAGGATAGCTAATTAACTATTAAGAGGACTTCTGAAAAGTGATCGTTTGTGCTCACCTTTAGCTTTTTTTGTTAACAGAAATAACAAAACTCTTAAGCAAGATGAATGTTTAGGGGTTTTTAATAAGGGTTTGTTTAATACAGTTTATATTTAGTTATAATCAACAGCTCTTGGTCTAAAGATCATTTGGTGCAAAGTTTCAGCTCTATAGGGGTGTAGTTTTGCCTGCATCATTTTTTAAAGATCGCGAAACCATGAAAAATTTAATACAAAAAAATGCTTTTTAAATCCTAGAAACCTTAATTTGCATATTTCTGGCAAATATTTTAGGTTTAAGCAATTTTGAAAAATTAAAAAAAGCAAAAAACTAAAAAATTTTAAAAATGTTGATACTACTTGCAGACTTAACGACATTCCATTTTGAATTTTACGGAATGTTAAAAGTACATGTTAAAAACTGGGTGAAAACAATAAGAAACAAATGAAATTTGCAACACTATATTTCCTTGTTTTCTATTGTTTTGAGGCAACCCCACAAAAAATTTTACAACATCAACAAACTTGAACTAGAATTGACGATATCTATCGAACCGAATTTCCGATTCGAATGGGATAAAAACATTTTAAAGAGAAAAATTTGCTCTGTTGAATAATGTAAAAAACAATTTTGAACAAAATATTCATTTTGGGGTCTAATCCTCCCCTTCTACCTTAACAGATTGGATTCAAAGTCCATGCATTGAAACCAAATTCAGTTGGAAGAATCACTCAACCCATATGGGGGTGTTAATAGATTGGGATCAAAGCTCATTGGTGCTATTAAAGGGGAATTTTTGTCAGTTGGGTAAAGTTATTAATTGTTCTCTTCTGCCTAAACAATTGAGCCAATTGCAGCCTAGCTTGGTCAGAAGACCTGACCCCTAGGGTGTGTTCAGAGAATGCACCCATTGACCCCGATATTGACCTTGTATCCATCATACAAGTGTTACAAATTTTTGGCGATCACATAGAGGCATACTTGTGGTCGAAACCACCTTGTTCTTAATTACCACATTTTTTGTACCAAGTCAATGTTGTTTGTATCGTATAGTATTTTCCATTTAAGTAAAATAAGGGCGTCACAAAAAATAGTGTCCTCTTTGAATACCATCACTTGATAGGCTTCTGCATCTTTGATGCGCTGGTTCGTCGTCAGCAATGTGTCAGAAGTACCATGGTGTCGATGTCCTATGGTCCTGCTGTTATGCACGCCAATGTGCACGTGTGACGATGTGTGAGGTTAGCCCACGTGTGAGCTTTGTTTACGGACTTGCTACTCTGACGTCATTAACGGGGTCAAAATCCAACTCGCATCTTGAGACGCGTTCGCGAAAAAAGTCAGAAGGGCCTGTCCGCTGGGGTTATTTTTGTCCTTGAAATTAACACTTTTCCAATGTTTACTTTAAAAATCTGTGTTGGATGGGATCAGGATACTGTTGAGGTACGAAAATGTAAAGAAATAAAAAAGTCTACTCAAGCCTGTCATGGACCTTTAAAGACATAAAAATGAAACTTAAAGGTGGATGCATTTCGTTGATTCCAGCACCTGCTGTTTTATCATGGTTCACTAGATATCCTTGAGAAAAGTTATTCACAAAAATTTGAAGCGATCCGAGCTTGCGGTTTTTGTGTTATGAGCAAATATGTTCCCACGGTTCCCATAGGCCACTGTGTGTAATGTCTGTCCGCGTTTACAGACAGAAAATACCAACATAGGAATTTCTTACAGATACGACCGAATTTGCAAGTAAGATTTGGTACATATGGATTAATATAATGCTAAGGTCAGATGTTTAAAATCTTAACTTTTTCGAGGTAAAACAGGAACACCATTACGCTCCCATCGAACCTGTACTGCTGCGGGACCACAGAGCCAACCCAATCCGTTTCAGCTCGCAATTTGGCCGGAATATTCTTAGACATGCGCTACGTCATGGGACGCCCTAGCAGTCAGACGCTGTGTTAAAGTCTCTGCGATTGGCTTGAACAAGGCACTGAAAAAAACGTTTCGCGGTACCTTGGATATCGCGAAAACGACAAACGGCGGTCGATCTGATGTTGAATGGGTTCCCTGACAAAAAAGACACCAATTACGCTGCACTAGTTTTTGTAAGCATGGCCGTGTGGCACATGACTTTACAGAAGCAGCAATCGAGAATTGAGCCGGCTAATCGGTAGATTTTCACAGTATTTTTCACGTTTTTTCTTCTTTTTGTTCCAAATATCAACCATTATGAAACTGTCAGCTAACTAGACACTTAGTTAGGAATATTTTGGTGGCGTAAATCGTACGATAGGCAAAGTATTTTGGCTCAATATCCAGTGTACAAAAAAAATCCAAATCAACGCTATTTGACCGGTCCGAATTAGGTTACACTTGTTGTGTACGTGTCAGCCACTTGGGTAGACTTTCATATAGACGTCCCGCTTGATGCAAATGAGGATTACAATTGATTCCTGCCATGCGCTGTATGGCCATTGTGCAGTAGCGCTGACGGAATGAATAGCAATACCTCGTTGCATCCTGGGACTTCTATATGAAACGTCTACCGCCACCGGGGCATGTTACCGTCGACAACTTGTGAACTCCCTAGCGCAGTGAAGGATTTGCCAAGGTCGCGGGCTCAAAGTACTTTCCTGACCGTAATTCAGGGGGTAGACACGACCTTCCCTCATTTTGGGCACTGGGGATTTTCCAAAAGGTACTTTGTGGAACTGCTACGTGCATTTTTTTTTTACTATGGCAGTCTCTGTCCCAGTTGCATTAAAAAATCATCTCTTACACCTTTGTTAAAAGATCTTAGTAATCTGAAAAACTTAAGAAAAATATTATTGGCTTCAAATCCGTCGGGGTCAGTGGATTAATCCCGCTGCAAATAGTGTAATTTCCAATAACGGTCATTTAGTTTAAATATTCGTGACCAGCGCTATTATTTAGTCAAGTCTGTGTGTAACCGTTCGATATGCGTAAGAGCGCCCCCCTACCGTTAAGTCCTTTGAAACAACATCACCGAAGTTTGCCGTTTTGAATTTGCTGTGGCTGTTAGGTTGGCATGACTTACCCCCCTGCCGTTTTAACAATGGTCGGCCGCGTGGTGCAAGACAACACGTAAATGGTGTGCTGGGGGAACGATGTTGTGTATCATGAAATGCCCTTTTTCATGAAATGGTTGACCCTAAAAAAGGCACAAAATGACGCGAAGATTTGGAACAAATTAATAGTCACAAAACACAGTCTTCTCCCACTACGTATTTTTAATTGGTAATCAATCGAAAATAAGCGCGCTCATTCCCATTTCAAAGAACAACCCGGGAACATACCAGGGGGCAACTGCGTGTTTAACTTGGGATTTTTAATGGTTTAAGAAATCACACCGTTTGACGTTTCACAATCATCAGATTTGAACCATGAATGGAAAATCATCGAGGAAACAACTTGTTAAGAATCTAAATATCAATTTAGGACTCACCTCAATGTAAATAATTGCAATAGTGCTGTTTTGTACTGATTCTGGATTTGCTTAATCCGCATCGGATCCGCTTGCGCACCCCCCCCAGGTTTTTCAGTACACTCCACCGCTTCCCGCACGTTGTAGCCTTGTAGGAGGTAAGGTACGGACGACGTGCAACACTACGTGAACGAGCTAGGGTACCACCCACTGCCAAATTCCCATTGAGTGTGTAGCCGGAGCGACCGAGCCTTGAAAAGTCCTCTATGTTTTCGATTTACCACCCCTCCCCCCCCGACCGTACAACAAAAACAACCACCTTTATTTGAAGATAATATATAAGATTTAAGAAAATAATGGTTGGGTTTGTAATATTGTGTGGCAGGGATTATTTCTATTCCGAAAATGAATTTTTGGCTGCCAGTTAGCGAATTATTATTTTTTTATATTTTTTAAGGTCAATATTACAACTTAATTTTTATGGTATCCTTTTTGTTATTGATATAGGTTTTATACATTGCATAAAGGGTTCAGTAATACTCATTGTGTGACAATGTGATAAAAAGGATGCTTTTTTAGAAAAAGGTGATTTTAGGGCTAAAATTCTAGATCCTTTATATAATTGTATAAAACAGAAAATCTATAATATAAATGTCAGAGATTGATTAATATTGCATGATGATTAAAATTTGGTTTGCTAAGAAATTAATAAATCTTGATATTCTTAAGTTTTAGCTCAAAAAAACGTGATTTTTTGCCCACAAAACACCCCTCCTGCCACCAAAGTTTTTGACCACAACCATCATTTTTTAAATTATTTATTCCTATCTTTCGAATAGAAGTGGTTGCATTTTGTTGTACCGAGGGGAGGGGTTGTCGACAATTTGCAGTCCAAACCGCTCCACTAGTGGATGGGGCAAAAATTTTCACCTCATTTTCTCTGAAAATGATAAAATCCTGCAATAATTACTCGCAATATCCATGTTCTATAATGTAAGCAGAACACATGCAAGCTAATTTTAGCAGTATAGAAGTACATTTTCAATGTGGTGTAAATCTTCATGAGATGTACACTGAGTTGCGATGGCACGTGTGTGACTCTTTATAGAAGAGTCACTGTTGCGACTAACCCTGCCATGCATTGCAAGGGCCAAAATCAGCATGATCAGGTTCACACTACAAGGTTTTGAAAATAGTGGGTCTACTTGCATTGCTTGGATGCAAATTTGTTTCCCTGAGGTTGCAAAAGTGCATCTACTTCAAATTTTATGCATTACAGATAACCTAAATGTCAAGTTTACACTATAATTGTAGCATTATTCTTGAAATTTTGGCCATTTCCTCTCTGGCCATCTCTTCTCTAGTTTGCAAGCCTACACAGATCGAATCTGTGTTAGTGGGATTATAACCCACTAAAAAAAAGCTTTCTTGCATTTTATTGCTAGAAACTTCATTTTGAGCACTGTTTTGTTTGCATATTATTATAAAATTCATTTGGTTATTGTTTTGACCTTACAATCAATTTCTCCCATTCAGGTACAACTTGAATACTTGCCTCAGGAGAATTACAATTAAAACTCTTCATCAAAAGCTGTTCCAAGGTATTTCAAGAATATCAATTTTATTGGCAATTTAAAGTGACAGGAGGAGATTTTTGTAGGATATGAATTTCTCTCAAATTTCACTGGATCGGTTGTAGACCACCTACCGAGAACGTTTGAAAGGTTAATTAGACAAACAGGTGCAAAAGAAAACCGCAAACCTTGTTTTGAACTTCCCTGCTATCGTAATCGTTCCCCATAGAAAACCGTGCTTTGACTTTCTGTCGTGCACGACAGAACTACTAAATCATCATCTTATTACATAAAGACGGCGTATTCGGCTTATTCACTTCAGGTGTGATCTAATACATTGGTAAGCATTCCAAATATGTAAAAAACCTAGGTTCGAGAAAAATTGGGGGCGCTTCTTTCTGGAAATCTCCTCATGTCTCTTTAAAATCAACCTTCTGATGTTCCATGAATCAAAATTTGTTTTAGGAAATGTAGTTCGCAACTATTTTGACCACATTTTGCAACTATTTTAACCATACTTATAATTTTAGACATTTAGGGGTAAATTGCATTTTGAAAACTATTTAAAATGAAATGAGAGGTTTTTTCTCCTCCAGGAAACTCCTTAGCCTAATAGATGGGCTAAATGCGTACAAGTATTAAGTTTATTTAAATGGGAAATAGAAAAGTAACAAAAATGTGGCAATCAGTACAGATTACAAATATTCTTTCATTTATTACAGATCCATACTCCCAATGGATCGTGGTAAAGTGAGCAGTGTACTTATTCATCTTGTCACCCATTGAAAATCTTAATTGTCTGAGTAGCCAAAGTACTCAAGAAGATCAAAGAAGATGTGCTGGCAGCAGATTTAGTATGGAGCTTGTTCCACAGTCTGCAATTGAGTACTATCGTCATACAGTGTCTTTGAGGAGGGCCGTTCCAGCTGATTACATGCACGGAGAGGGCGAAAAGACCGTCAAGCATTAGTAAAATATACTCGGGCAGAAACCCTTTGACGAGTGCATATTGCCTGGTTTTCGGCGTATTTACTGCAGAAAAAAACGCACGTGCTCTTATTGGCCACCGAATTGATCTGCTGTTGCTGGGTCAACGACCATGCACCATATTGTGGCTGATACTAGCCCCCGGCCCCTTTTACAACCAGAAGTACGGCGCTTGTCAAAATTGAGGTTTCTGTTCCCGAGTATAGTTCTCAATCTATGCATTTTAAATTGTGACTTGTAATGAAGATCAAATATTTATTGAAAGAATTTTGTTGATTATCTTGTGTGTGACTAGACTTTCAAATGATACTTGTGGATCACTTTCGATGTTGGAATGTAAATTGAGATTCTTTTATGAATTGATTGCAATTATCATTGGCTATCTTGGCATATCACCAATTTTACAATTGCCCTACAATTGAATTCTTCAGGTTGTGAATTGACTTTGTGCAAACTCACGCCATCTTTCCTCATCTTCATCCAAGTGTGTGTCATAAATCACATGTCAATGGAAGAAATTGAACATGTTCAAGTCTTATGTCAGGCCCGTTACGCAGGGGGTGGGTGTGGGGGGTGGTCGCACCCCCAAATTTTCCTCAACGGTCCACATGTATGATTTTTTTTGATAAACAGGTTTTAAACTTTAGAGAAAGTTATTGACAAGAAGCAAATTTGTGGTGAACTGTTCAAAAGATCCAGCAAAAGGAGCATTTTAGGGGATTAGGTCCACTTTTTAACTCAAAAAGTCCACCTTTTCCGTTTCCGAAAAAAGGTCCACTTTTTTTAAGTCCGCACCCCCCCAAATAAATCCTGCGTTGTGGCCCTGATATAGTTTGACATTTCCCTAGAGTGATTTATGACATTTTTTTTTTTTGGGTGGGGGACAAGAAAGTCAATTTTGGGGATGAAATGTTCAAAGGTCCACCACAAAGGACCGTTTTACGGGGGTTTAGGTCCACTTTTATATACCAAAAAAGTCCACTTGTTTTTTCTTTTCCGTTTCGAAAAAGGTCACAACTTTTTTGAAGTCCCCCGCACCCCCCAAAATAATCCTGTGTTCGACCCTGATTCTAGTTGACATTTCCGTAGTGTTACGACAAAATAGCTTTAAATCAACAAGTATTGCACCATGTGGTATGTTGAATTGGTTAGGACTGACAATTTGCTAATTCTTAAAATAGTTTAATTTTATCTTCATTCAACGATATGAGTATGCTTCATTTCAAATAATCACCATGAAGTATCTCATATGCATCTCTTTTTTTTTCTCCTGTCAGATTGATATTGCTGAGAGATTCCAAATTTTAAAATGCTCTGAAACCCAGCACAACAATAACACCTGAATGAGCAGGTGCATGGAGCTTCTTAGTTGGGCTGTGGAAGATAAAATCATTAACAATCAAATGTCATGATAAAATAAGGTAAGCATTTTTGATGTAGACACTTCTGTAAAAACCCCTTAATATAGCACATAAATCTAACACCTAGGATACAGGTGTAAGACTGGTGCTTCCAACCCAAGGCATTTTTGACTGAGGATTACAAAATAGCGTGTTTGGGTGAGAGACAGCCAAATTGCCCTCAAATAGGGGGTTTTCAGGTGTCAATTGAAAAAAATAGGGTTTGGGATAAAGTTGTAAATTGAAGTCGGGTGAAAATTTTCAAATCCCCCCAAAATAAGGTCTTTTGGGGTCATTTGGGCGAAGATATTCCAATGGTTGACAATGATGCTGAATATGGAGGTCTTAACAGCCTTATATCTGCGTCCCTTCCAAAATGGGGGTGCCCCCTCCCCCTCCCCCGGGATCTCTAGGGTGATTCGAACCCAAGACCTCATTAGTACTATGGAAAGGAAGACCTGCTGCAATCCACTCTGTGAGTTAAAAACTAATTATAACTCATGTAGATTATAATGCTCATGTGACTAAAGCTTCCAATATAAGGAAGCCAACCTGATGTGTTTACACAGCAGTGTCTAATGTTAACACACCTAGTTTTTGTTTTTACTAAAATCATTGAAACATAATTGATTTATCGTCACAGGGAACATAAAACCAATTCCATGCCCCCAAAAATAATGCCATGTTGTTATCATAAGTTTTAAATATATTAGATGTAAAACAAATTATTAGTTTCTAAAATCCTAACCTTTTTTCTACAAGAGGAAGGAGGCACTTTTTTAAATCAAATTTCCCCAAGATGATAGATCATATATCCTATATCGGTCATGCTACAACTCACATCAAATATATAGGTAGGGAGGCAATCTAACTATGCAAACGACAACTAGAAACTGACAGTGAAGTTAATCAAAATTTTCCTCTTTTTGACTATTAATATGTCCTAATGCATCATGTAATTAATCGACCGTTTTTCGCGTTGTTTAACGTCCTCTAGTTTTTTTGGCTGTTGAATTGCTCTGAAAATTTGAGTTGTGCACCTAAATGATGTTATGGAAGAATGTAATGTTACTGATTTTGATTTGGTTTGTGGCTAAATGTCATTTTTTGAAGGTGTTTTGGGTTTTGCGAGAATCTGATTTTTCATAATATAAAAATCACATGTGTGACCGGTTCTTCGTCATTATAATGAAAATGCGAGAGGGCGGTGTTTGTTATTGATATTGTACCTTGTACCTGGTTGCTTGGGAGCGTGGTTGGATTTGGCGGGCTATGTGTCGCTTGGCGAGTGCCGATGAATGGTGTTTGTCTTAGAATGCGGTGTGCCTCTGTATTATCTCAAGGATCTACCTACACGCATCATGCAACTTAATATGCACAAATCTGCTAATCACTATATTTTTGAAACGGTTCATTCGATATGCAAAATTTCACTGCATGCAAACCCATTATGGTGCCATTCTTTGCCATTTAAAATTTGTTGATACATGCTCTTAGGTATGCAATGAGCTAATTAAATATTCATAATTGCTGTATCGCTTAATCGATCATCGGATATGCAAAATTCCTTTGCTACTGAAAACTGCTTGGTCCATCATCTTGTGTGTGATCATATGGAGCGAGGAAGGTTGGGTAAGGGTGGGGGGTTGGGGAGGGGTGTTTAGGAGGGCACGGTAGGGTGTTGGGGAAGGTTTGGAAGTGGTGGGTGATCGGGGAGGTGGAATGGGAAGGTTTATCGGGAGGGGGATGGATTAGATAGTTGGGGAGGTGCATCGGGTGAGGCGAGTCCGGGTGAAGTGATCTCGTTTGGACCTGGTGACCTCAATGACCTTTGGTGCCATCCATTGGGGAGGGATCGGGTGCATCAGGGATGAGGCGGGAGGGTGCATCAGGTGGTGAAGGGTGGGGTGACATCCATGTACCTTGGGTAGCCCCATTGCCTGGATGACCATATGTTGACCTCTTGACCCATGTGACCTCTGTGACCATGTGACCTCGGTGACCGCCATGTTACCTCAGGGTGACCCCAATTACCACCCCCACACCCCCAAGTGACCCTTGGGACCCCATGTGACCTCGGTGACCCCACGCGACCTCGGTGACCCCAGTGACCGTGGTGACCCATGTGACCTGGGGACCTCGGTGACCCCATGTTACCCAGGACCCATATGACCTCCGACCCATATGACCTCGGTGACCCCCTGTCACCTCATGTCATCTGGGTGACCTCAGTCACCATGGTGACTCATCACCTTTGGCCCCATCCACAAACCGCAATGGCATATGACACTAGCGGTCCAACGACCACAATGTTTTTAATTACTGTTCCACCCAAAATGGTGATTTGTCACATATTTATTGTTTTCATTTTCATTTTCTTGTCATACCTTTACTCCAACAAAATTTAATGATTTAGGGCTCATTATACGTATTAGTCCCTTCAAAATTCTTGTGATACAATCCAAAAACAATCACCCAATTGATTAAACATATCATTTCAAGCTTGGAAACTGACATATATTTAGAGAATCAAGATATTTGCCTGTATTCTCAAAAGAGAGTATACTTTAGACCTGGTACTACAGAGTTATCCTACACAGCCAACCTTTTCCATTCAACATGGCTCTCAATGTTGAAAATAAAACGATAAATTCCTCAAGATGGGCCCAAATGGCCCATCCATATGGGATATTCCCACCCCGTTTATGACAACTTGTAAATCTGCTAAAATCAAAAAGGTCCCCCTCATGTAGACAAGTCTTGGTTCAAGACCCAAGTGTCAGTTACGTTCCTTTTAAGAATACTAGCTATTGCTTTTAATGTCTGCCCTGTATCTATTCCTGTTCATATCACCTAGACAACAGCATAATTTCCAGTAAAACAAAGCCGGCAGAGTTTGT
Organism: Ophioderma brevispina; assembly: GCA_023653785.1. Taxonomy (NCBI): domain Eukaryota; kingdom Metazoa; phylum Echinodermata; class Ophiuroidea; order Amphilepidida; family Ophiodermatidae; genus Ophioderma; species Ophioderma brevispina. Next base: position 4,591 of record JAMKCH010036568.1, on the reverse strand, counting down.
TTTGCACTAAAATATTGTTGTCGCTATGTATATAACACAATAGAATAGCCAGCATACCAAAAAAAACTTAGTCTCTTTTCACACCGTCATTCAAAACAATTTCCAACATGTTACTCAAACATAGTGAATTTCATCCAAGATTCTAGCATCAGCTTCTTAGGGGTCCATAAACTGATCACTGATAGCCTCATTCCCAGAACGCCAAAGTTTTACAATGTGGGTCAAAATTTTTGATATCAGTTGAAAGGCTATTTTCCTCATTTCCCCTGTGTTTGTGATGTTATTAGCAAAAATTAGCTTTAAAATAAACTATTATAGGCCACTGCATCATTGATGCTCTGGTACATGTATGTCAATTGAATGTACTATGCTATAGTAATGTGTAGTTAGTTGAAATAAATGTTACATTTCAAAAGCAATTCACAAACAAATCACAATATACAGGGTTGGCTTTATGCCGCAAAAAACTGGTTTTGCCAGAAACGGTTTTTTAACCTGGTTTAACCGGCATAAACTGGTTTAAACCGGCAAAAACTAGGAAAATGTTGGAGGTCGTACATGCAAGCATTCTTGAGTATGTAATACTAATTTAAGTTCCCTTTTCAAACTAAAGCTAGTCAAAACATACCTTGCAATATTTTAATTTCAATTATCAAGAAGGCACAAAAAAAGGATAAAAACATTGTGAAAAAAAATAAAACAGGTAAGTGCACCTAGTCTGTAACATTGTCAAAACTTGCAAGATCTGCAGCAGACTCAAAATACCAAGACTGTGGATTTAAAATTACAACTGTGATATCTAAATACTAAAATTTTGTCTTTTTTTTCAAATCTTATTCATTTATTACTATTTTAGTAAATTTATTTATGCCAACCAGATCAAAATTAAGCTACATGTTGAATTTTCGGTCCATTTTCCAATTTTCAATAAGGTAATGTAAGGATGGATACGTATGCGAGTCTCATGATATTCTAACATAAGTATGGTACTAGCTCAAAATGATGTATCATATGTAATTAAAAATCCAGAAGTTGTGTTTACGGTACTTCAAACCACTTTAGTTCTGTAATTGTTTCTTGACTTCTACAGAGTAAATATACATTTGTAAAACCAACAATTACAATTTATTAATATTTCAAAAGCATTTTTTGAACAAAATTGAGGTTTTTGGCAGTTTCTGCCCAAAATAGGTGGCATAAAACTTGCGGTTTAAACCGGTTTAAACCAGGTTTTAAACCGGGCGGTGTAAACCGAGGTTTTTACCGGCCAAACCCTGCAATATAAACAAAGCACACAAATAATAAAGGCATAAACAAACCTCAAGTGTAGCCTGCAGAGTAAACACCACCAGCTGGTTGAACATCCCTTGATACGATGTGAAGCCATGATATTTGTGTATGGTTGGCTAAGTTGCAAGTATCGAAACATGCTGAATTAGATTCACAACAGTGACAACATGAATCAAAAGTTGCATTGTGGCCAGCATACCATGTACAGAAGCCTTATTCACCCTGTTGTGAATCAAGTAGTTGAAGCGGAGCAGTTTGCAGTGCTGCCGATCTTGAAAAATACTCTGGTCATCACTGTCATCTTGAAAAAGACGGTTGCTGCCAATGATCTGCAGTATGTTTTTGTCATCTTGAAAAACACAGCTTTATTTGCAGTGTTGCATTTTGAAGAAGTGTACAAGTATATACCAAAGTAATTTTGGTCATCACTGTTGTCTTGAAAAAGACGAGCTTGTTTTGAAAAAGACGGCTGTAGCTTGATGAGGAGGTCATATAGTCGTAGTAATGACCAGTGTATTATATGTCGTACTTGATGTCGTACAATGTCGACTAATGGCTGAATTTTGTACAGTGGGTTGAATACAAGATCAGCTCTGTCATTCACTCGCACTTCATTATTTGCAAAATGAAGACACGGTGACAGTAATCGAAACCGATGTTTCGACATTACACGCACATAATGTGGAGTGTTTGTTAGCCAAAAAGATCTAGTTGAAGAGAAATAATTTCAAGGGCATCATTTCTGGGGGAAATACCCATGCAATACGCATGTATGTATGCCGCTTGAAATTTGGATTTGCCAACAACTGCGCTGCATACAGATTGGTCTGTAACACCATAATGTCAATCATACCATCAGTGAAAAATTCACTAAAAATATTGTATTCCGTAGGGGCTACAATCTATCGCCTTTGGATGCTGTGGTATATCACACGCACGCTGATCAATTTCACCTACCATGCCTACCGCCATGACCGCGATAGCCATCGCCCAAATCACCATCGGAATCATGTTCAATCGCTACGCTATCAACAGCTATTTCAGCACCAGAACCACTGTCATTATCATAACCGATCTCCTCCTCATCAAAGCCCAAAAATTCACTATCGCTATCACTATCCCCGTCTTCAAACAAGCAATTGAGTTCATCCATTTCGTTCGTTGTTGTTTGTACACAGTCACCGGTATACCGTAATGGCGGCCATTGAAGGTCATGCAGAGCGCAGTGTTTCTAGTTTTATCATGCAACAAAATTTCCCTGGTCGCTGAAATTTCCCTCGACTAGTATGGGCAAGTCCTTCTTTGTCATTGATTTTTAGGAACTTTGCAAGGCTACGAGGCTATTTCATTCATAATTTTGACCTTTTCAAAGATCGTTGTAAAAAAAAAAAAAACACTTCATTCACAACCAATTACACACAGCCGGGGGGAGAAAACTGCCTTCCTATTGGGCGGCAAAACCTCATAATATAGTAATTATTCACGTTCGTGACGAATTGCCTCAAGGGAGATATTAATGTTAATGACGTAAACAATAGCTACGACCGAATATTCGGTCATTAGGCACTTTACGTGTTAACAGCGGGAATTTAAGCACATCTCACGCCGTCAGGCGCAACGGCCGCAAGGCATCGTGTGCGTGGTTATTTATTGCTCCGTATTAAGCCTGCGCGTGTTTTGATGCGCATCTTTGCAAAACAAAAATAATCTTTCAAATGGTAAACAAATCGCTAAATTAGACCAAATACGTTTTCATATTTCTATTTCTTCTGCTTTTCCTGGAACAAAGATGTTTGATTCAATCGTGCATAAAATGTATTCATCACTTCACAACATACTCAATATTTGAGTTCAGAGATAACGTTATTTTAGAGCGACAGCTTGAAAGGGCGTGAAAAGTCCCTTTTTACTAAACAAACACAACGTATTTCAATTTTCGCAAAATTTGGCAATTTTCATACAATACAAAAATACCGAAGTAAAAGGCAAGATTTAACTTTCCTCCTACGTAAATCGTATCGGTCTTCTCTAGGAACGGTTTTCTCAATTTTTCATTTTTCGAATTCTAACTAAAGATATTCTCCAATATATACTCAAATTTTGGAAAAGAAAAGTAAAAATCACCCTTTTTTGACATTTTCCTTATATTTCGAAAAGTAAGCTCTATTTTTAAAAAATGAATAAAACGTCCCTAGAAAAATTTGTCTTGTTTCTAAAAAATAACATAAGAAATCATGAAATTTCAAATTTTTTTTGTTATGCTGTCTGAAAATTTTGGGGGAAAATCATGTTTTTTTAGTATTTTTCTCAAAATACAGAAAGTTTTACATTAATCTGATGCCACCATCAGGTTCATTGTCCAATTTTCTTTTAGAATGTATACTTTTACATACAATAATCAAATATTTGCAAAGTTACAAACCAAAATAGATACTCGGAAAACTCAGGGTTGACCCTGTCCTTAATAGATGAAGTATGACTGCATAAAAAGCAAAGCTACCGGGTGATTCTGATAGGGCTAGCCTGTCTTTTGATGCCGACTGGCAGTGAGGTAAATATCTCGCTAGGCGTCCGTTTAAACGGTCGAAAATTTCCGTTTAGACAATTAAATGGAAATCGACAGCCTTATTTTATAATTATGCATAAAATTTGTTTTCAGTAAAATGGCTGAGCACCTTTAAACTTTGCAAGATAAAATTCTCTGAGGTAAAAAAAATGTTGTAATTAATACCAGAAAGTAATCTTTTGCAGTTGATGTACATGTTTGGTTCAAATTTGTCATATCGGTTTCATACTTGGTATGTTTATAGAAGAACATGCCTATATCAGACTGCTGTCTTGATTCACAAGATATTCTTTAATATACTCAATTGTTTGCACTCAGGTTGAATGGACAGAAAGTGAGTTTACCAACTTAGATTTCATGGATTTTTGGATGCGCTCCATTCATGCACACACAGCTGAAAATACTCGTAAGACAGCTGATAACACAACCTTGTCGCCTCCAATATTCATAGTAGGAACCCACCGCAAAAGTCTGAGTGATGACCTTGCAACGCAAAAAAGAATGGTGAGTTAATATCTTTACTGCATACATGTGCACCTCTCTGGTCATGGCATATTGAAATCTTGGCAAAAGAGTTCATTAACGGTGATTGATTTCATTATAGCACTACAAATTTTAGCACTGTAGATGCAAACTGAGTGTTACGTGGTGTATTTAGTAATTGTTTTCGACTTGCCTCCAAAATGTTGAGATTTGTATTTAAAAAATTAAGCTTATCATATTCTGTGAAGGGAT
>JAMKCH010036567.1:0-14259 GCA_023653785.1 Ophioderma brevispina | reverse complement strand
CCAAAGTTTGAGATTAATCGAAGTTTCATGCAGTAAGCATAACATTGCCATAGGTTACTGTGTATAACGAAAATTCCGGCTCCGGAATTTTATAACAAAGTTTTGATTGTCTATATGAAGGACTTCGATTTGAGCTTAGTTATTTCACACAGTGATTAGTATATATATGGACAAACATTATGTATATGCAAAAAACTCGGTATGTTTGGAAATTGAGAGCGCCCTCCACGGGAAATCTCTGAGTCAGCCTTTAAACATTTCTAAGAAGCAGTGTACCATTTCTTTGGCCAATCAGAGGTTTTCTTTAAAGGCGCAACGAGAGATTTCACATAACAGGTGTTCCTAAAAATGTAAAAATTCTGATTTTTGCACTAATGTAAAGGTTTCTTTGTATCAAAAATATCCCCTTGTGAAGTATTAAGCTGAGAATCATTTCTTTGGTACAAAAATTGTAAAATTTCTAATTTAATTATAGGCAACAATTATTAATACAGACCTAGTGGTTTTATATTGAAATTATGCAATCAAATCGCCCCCTTTGGTTTTCACTTCAAGTGACATTTCTGTAGCGAAATACAAAGTAAAAGGATCTAATTTGGAAGTCATATCTATATGGAAATTACTACATAATGACATATGGATGCCACAAAATTTTCCCTAGTGCACATCTTAAAAGTTACAGATGATTTAATTAAATCATCTTTACCATTTGAGCTTGCCTTCTCCCTCTTGTTCACATATTGGCCACCACACCACCTCTCACACACATCACTCTCCCCACACACAGCCATAAGAAGAATTTCCATATCTAGAAAATTATGATCGTTTCAGAAGAAATTGCAGTAAAACATTTAAAACATTAAGAAAATTAGCTAAGTTTGCTTGTTGTACTGGCACATAATTATATAAAATGCTATTCAATGTATTATTTACTTTCCATGCTTTAATTAAATTAACCACGTTGATACGTAGAATCAATGATTCTTCTGAAATATCACATATTTTGACCTTTTTTGTAGAAGCAAAATGCAAAGGACGAGAGAGATTAAAAACTGTAATTCTTTAAAGCTCCTCTGAATACAAATATTAAATAATAGAACATCGAAAATAATAAAAGATAAAAATTAAGATCGTTATGCATAAAAGACCATGCAGGGCTAATAATTAACAAGAAGTACAGATTTCAGATTAACTTGAAAAGAAACACGTTGTAGACATGAAACGTGCAACGAATATTTTTTCTCCAATAAATTTTTAAAAATCAAAATCGTTACGTACATATACGACTGAAAAGTCGTAGTAATAACAATAAAAACGTATGAATGGCGCTCATAAAATGTACTTTTGATGTCTATCATACTTTTTATTATGGGTCGGATGCGGCATTTAACACAAAAGTACAGGCAAATATGTGTTCCGGATTTCGTCATGGTAGTAGTACAACGTTCGACCTGACACTTGCAATTTTTAGAGCTAATGATATTGTACAAGGTGATCCAATAAAAAGTGAACCCATTTTTGGCCGCCATTTCGACATACTTTCAGAAGGTAATTTTTGGATTTCTGGTAATATTACTTAACTATAGGTAGTGTAATGTAACTGGTGAAAAAGTCTTTTAAAAGATGTTATAATAAGTTTGCTGGACTTATTTTAACAAAATGGAGGAAATTTAATTTTGTCCAATGGTTGGATATATTGACAATTGCTATATGCCCTAACATACTATTTTGAGTGAATCTCCTTATACATTTTTAAAAGTGCAAAAGCAAAAAAGCAAACCAAAAAGCATCTGAAATTTTGCTATTAAACTACTTTTAATCTTCATTGTGTATATAAGGAAGACATTTCTTGCAATAATTTGCTTAAGTTAATTATTGTTTTATAAGCATTGGTTTTCTTAAATGCACAAACGTGCGTTATATCTTGAAATGAACATCAGCAATGTTGCGCGATTGCGTGTAAGTGAAAAAACCTCTAAGCTGGATTTGAGATGAATATACTATTATCTTGTACAGATAAGAAAATACAACCAGTCTCTGTTGCATCAATCTGTCGAGTATTCTCTTTATTAAATCCATCCTTTGCTAATGATTGAAGTGAGTGTTAACCCTTGCATCCGTGGACAAGGTCAAATTTCCGCCATTTTGTTAAAATAAGCCCAACAGACTTATTCTTGCATTTTTTTAAAGATTTGTTTTTTCACCAGTTACGATAGACTACCTATAGTTTAGAAAACTAGAAAACTGAAAATGATCTCCTGGATGTATGCCAAAATGATGGCCAAAATTAATTTCACTTTTTATTGGGTCACCCTGTAGAATTTCCAATATTAACAAATTTTAAATTATATAATTTTGTTTATGGTTTCTACTTTTTTTTTTTTGACATTGAAAAAATTTCACCATGATACAATTTCCTTTTTTTTTTTTTTTTTTTTTGTGTGTTTTTTTTGATCAAAGGCCAGTAATCTAAAACATGACCAAAATGTTTAGTTAATTTAGTGTTTAAGGGGGGTGCATGGGAACCCGATGTGATCGATTATTTCCTCGCGTAATGTTCATAATTGTGATACTGTTCATAGCGTAATTTTCATATCATTGAGAGAGAAATCAGTGAGAGCGGGAGAGAAGATAGAGAGAGAGAGAGAGGCACGGCAGGTGGAATGAGACTTAGTCTGGAGGAGAAAAACAGCACGTCGCATAGCAAACTATCTCAAAAGGTTTCCAGAGTTTTCATACAAATCATTACTTTATATTACAATCAATGACCGTTATCACATTTTCCACCCTATCTCTGTACCTACCCATCAGAAATATGGCCAAACTATAATCCTTATTATGAGACGAATCTTTTGAGATACCTTTCAACTAAATCGAACCTCTATAATGACTGATCATCAAAATGTTGCCAAACGACCCCGTGGGGACAAATATTTTATTTTGGTAACATAATTTTTTTAAGGAGATGTGTCGTGACGTTATCTAAAAATCCGGGCGTTAGACTTTAGTTTTAAAGGGGATGCATTGGAACCCATAATATCTTGCGAGACTAGTAAGCATGCAAAATTTGTGAAACGAACCGCACAATATGATGAGCTACATGTCAAAACACCACTTTTTAAAAAAAGATTTGACTTCTTTTGAAATCACTACAGAGCAAGATCTTTTAATCGCATAAATCCTCTAAATGCACTTTTTACCCACTTTTTTCAAACCCACGGAGCGACCCCAGCATGGTGTTTTTTACGGGGAAGAGTGCACATACAATTAGAGGTGGGCAAGTTGCAACTTTTTTTTTATTTTTTTTAATCGAGTGGATTCTATGGCCATTTTGGCTCCTTAAAAAGAATCTAGCAAGTCTTTTCTTACTGAAGATACAGTTTTGGGTTGGTTCTCATGGATTGTAAGTTTTGTACATTGTCAATGTGGAATTTCGAGGTTAAATCCGTTTATTTGCCAATATTTTGACCACTCAACTAATGAAAACCATGTAACATGCACACGTACTAGTATAATCGCCTCCCTTGTAAAATCATAGGAGTTTCCCAAATAACCAAGTTCATGCTGTCGAAAATAAAGAAATATCTTTACCTTGCAGAGGGCGTGTAGTCACTTACTAGCAAGCATAACAAAAACCTTCACCTCCTTGTTGAAAGTATTTATAGAAAGAGAATACACCTCTTTACAACACACTTTAACACAATGAGTTGCCTCTACTATTATGTAATAATAGTATCACCCGATGCACATGGCTTGGTATGTAAACACCCCAGTACCATTTCACAGGTATTAGCAAGTATGTAACTGGGTTGGCAAAGCCTTGACCTTACAACATAGACTTCCTCAATTTTCACTCACTTACACACTAGTGGACTTGTTTTGGTTGTTCTGTGCATTGCCTTGGCCTCATTTGAAGAGAATTTTGGAAAAAGGATTTTCTGCCATTGAGAATAATTTGCTAGTTTTTTCTTTGACAATTATCTGCCTAAACCTATAAAGCACCTATTGGTCAGTTTCTAGCAAAATCCAGGCTGAAGATCATGTTTGATTTTTATTTTTCCAAAGTAGCAGAAAATCCCTATAGACTTTCTGTACAAAACTTAAACAACACGGACCAACCCAAAACTTTATCTTGAGTGAAAAAGCTTGCCCTGATTCATTTTCAGGAGCCAAAGATGGCCATAGAATATTCTAGTTTTACAAAAGATTTGTAAAAAAAGTTCATACTTCCCCCCCTACTTTTTTTAACAACAAAACCGCTACCCTAACCGAAACCACCCCCTCTTTTTTTTGGCGGTTATTCGTCAGGTTGCAGTCATTTCCCCTTTGGACGTAGGGGATATAAAGTGATATTCATGTCAAAACATGTATGAATATTAAGACCTGTTTTTATTATGATATTATGCCAACCTATAAAAGTCTAAACATTTCTTCTCTAAAATACAGTGAAGTTGTTTTCACAGATAATTTTTGCCTAACATCTATAAACATTTTTTTAGGCAAAGTTATTATTTATGTCATTTAAAGGCCTTTTATCATCAAACGTTAATTTGAACACCGAATTTATTGTTTAATATTGCGTTTTGAGGTACACCTGGTGTATTTTGGTGTATATACCATTAACACTCGCTACATTTTTCACGATTGCCCTTGTAAATGGAACTTCTAGCATTGAGAAGAGCTAAATCAGCATAGTGTTAGTAATATTGGATACATTAATTGGCGTTGTAGAGAAGTTCTGCCTGTTTACCACACACGAAATCTTCATCTGCTTATAAATTAATTTGGGCGGTGGCACTTGTATTCAAGGTGGATATTATGCGTGAACAAGAAACGCGTAAAAAGAAAACGGGCCCCTTTTTTTAAAGACGATTGTACGCACCTACATTGATTATGGTGTCAAAAACAGAAACAATATGTAAGGTACAAAATGCCATATAAAATTAGAGTTGGTATTGGTTGCTTGGTTGTTGAGTTACGGGTGTAAAATTTGGGCTACTTATCGCGTTCCCCAAAGGCCTCTTTATATTTTTTGCGCAGACCTATAGATCCCACGATTTTAAAAAGGTGTATTCAAAAGTATCTTATTACCACAAAGTTTGGTACAAATTTTAAAGGGACATGGAAGATACGTGTTGTCTAAGAAGTTCAATCTTCAAGTGTTCAAACCTTTTTATTTTGTTTGTGGTATGTTTTGTTTTGTTTCCTTTTTATATATTTGATATTTGTGAAGCTTACCAATGTTCTATTTTTTTGTCTCACTCACCCAACTCTAAAAAACTTTCTCAGCAGTATCTATCAAGCATGAACTAAGTGAAAATATTAAGAATTATTCAAAAGTTCTCTGTGTGTGTCCCTCTAAAGAACCCTGGTTTTGGCGTTTTAATTCCTGAGAGAGATGGAAACTTTAATAATCCCTTACACAAAAAATTCCAACATTTCATAAATACGATAGTTAGTTATTTATAATTCGTGAGTAGGGTTGGGGATAGGCAAGTTCATACCCGATAGAGTTTTTATAATCGTCTCTCCAATACACTTGGATGGCCGATAGTACTCGTACCCTAACGTTCCTTTTTGTCACTTTTCAAAAATCACGGAGTGGCCCTTCGCTGTTTGTAGGGGGAAATTGCCCTTTCTTTTAACAGAAAAATAACAACGCTAAAACGCTAACTCACTTTTGTGTGTGGGGATCGTCAGATTGGTAGTTCATTTTCCGAAATGACGTTATGGGATATAAAATGATGCTCAACATAACAATCTCAGAGAAAAGGGTCGATTCTTCTTCTTCTTCGCCACACCATACAAATTAATGATGTTAATTGAAATGGCTAGAAGAATTGAACTTTGAGATCACAAGATTTCCTTTTCAAGAATTTTAACCACCCGTTTTTGTTTGCTAGCCTTTATCTTTTTGTTTGTTCATATAATGATCAAACACCTTTAAGGTAAAGGTCACGTAAAAACGGTTTCGTAAATCAACGTTTATAGTACTCTTTTAGTAACGCTCTTTTGCAGGTTTTTCAACGTAGTTAAAATTGAAAATTGAATTTGACAGTAATTTTGTTTTTTAGCAAGCTTTAAGTGAAAATGTCCGTGCGTTTTTGGTTGATGTTCCAACAATGCTAATATAGGTGAATCGGTGAGCATTATAATTTTATAACAAATATAAAGTACATTCATTAGACTATTATTCAAAGTCCGTGAGAAACAGATTACTTATATTCTGGTCTCTCTATATCCTTGTCTGTCTATTTATGTCCGTGGGTTTCTGTATGTCTGCACCATCACTCTGTATCTTTGGTTTGGTCGTAGTGTTTATCACGTAATTTATGAGTTTAATTTGCTTTGTGTACGTGTGGTGTGATTGTTTTGTGTGGTGATGTTTGGTGTATTATGTTTTGTATCTATAAAATTTTCGAAGACAAAACAAAAATGAAAATCTTTATAACAAGTATCTTTTAACAATAATCCTCGGAATGTTATTTTTTTTTGTCCTCCAAGGGGTATATAACATGTGTGTGTGTGTGGGTATGTATTTACTTACTAGAGATACATATGTGGGAGTTTTTCTTCTGGTATAAAGAGACGTTGTGGGAGTATTTTACAATTGTGGTGATTTTTTCTTCATTGTGGGAGTATTTTGACTAAGTTACTATGTTCCGAATTGTCCTATAACGGAGTAAACTGTAATCTAGTATTGAGGTTTTTCCGTAAAAGAGTAGAAAAGAGGATTTTTTCTATTTTAGTAACTATATAGGCCTCGGTCAGCATCCTCCTTGGCTAAGAAAAGTGAGCAAAAATCTAAAAAAAATGAAAATCAACTGAAAAAAATTGAAAAATCTTAAAATGTCTAAAAAAGTGATCTTTTTTAAGAGAAAAATCTAAAACTATATAGGTTTTTTGAAATCTTTCTTATATAGTTTTGAAAAAGTGTATTTTTCTGAAAAAATGTCTAAAAGTGTCTTTTTAAGAGATTTTTTCAGTGAAACTCCCACAATGTACTCTTTTAAGCATGTATGTGTGTGTGGTGTGTGTCTGTCCTGTCTGTGTGTCAGTCTATGTCTGGGACTCGTCTGCCTCTTTATCATCCACATGTGATCGATATTGTTTGAAATTTTTTTACGAATATTGACAAGAACTTCTTTTGCGTATTAACTGTGGTTGACAACCTATGATCATGATAGTAGTATAAAGGGCCCACTCCAGATTATATGGGTCTACATAAATTCAAGACAAGCAAATGAAACCTCGCAATGCGAACAACCATACATAAAGTGTTCACAGCGGTCGTTATACAATTGAGAAGATATCATTCTGACCTTCAGAAAGGAAATGTATGTTAAAGAAAATACAATATAAAAATTAGTACTCATAATGTATTATAAAAAGTGTACATAAAAAGGGGATGCGTCATTGTAAGCTCTGTGTAAGAAGAGGAGTGTGGTGTGTGTGTGTGTTGTGTGGGGGTGGTGCGCGCGCGCGTGTGTGGTGTGTGTATGTGTGTGCATGGGTCATGTGGTGTCTCTGTGTGTACTTGTATACTTTATATGCCAATGTAAACAATAGCCCAATAGACATAACATGAAAAAATTGTGACCCTGAAAAAGTCATAATCCTTATTTATATAAAATAGTCGCTTGAACTGTGCTCTGCCAAAATCATCAGCATTGTTGGTGTGTAATCACATAAGGCGAAAAATAACGTTCACATTTTGTTCGGCATTTGCTCATTTTCACAATGCATATGGATATACGTGAAATTGATCATTTTGTATAGTCGTGCAAAAGACAAACTGATCGACTTTTCTGTGGTGGAGTGGGGGCGCGAGCGGGGTGACTTGGGGTGTTTGCCATGTGTGTGTGTGTTTGTTAGTGTGTGTGCGTGTGGGTGTTGCGTGTGGGTGTGCGTGTACGTTTGTGCATTCAAGTTTTCCTTTTCTCACTCTGTGCGTCAGGTTTAGCAATCCCATGTTATAAGAACTAGTTCACCTTCAGGTAAATTGTCTTTGTAGCTCTTTGTTTGCTATACCGACCGTGTCTTTTATCAATGTGTCCTCGCATGTCATGTTCCATGTCCTCATTTACTTTCACGCTTAGCATGTTTCGCCGCTCTGGGCATGTTTGGGCAACTACGGGGCATGTTATAGTATTTGGCATGCTCGCTGTTTACATAGGATATAGTTTAATATAATTTCAAGTTTGTTATGTCAAAACTGATCCGAAACCAATAGTAAATGAAAGTGCAGGACATTTATTAGACCCGTCAGAAGAGCCAACGCCGGCGGGACAATTCTACTTTTCTACGCACAACACCTCTTTTCGTTCCACAATGGCCAGAATTGTCCAATGCACTTGCATTGTGCTCTGAATATTTTCTTACTATAAACCAATAATATTTCATTCCCTTCATCACCGATGCATGTAATATAATACCCGCCCCTGGTTTGGAGGCTGATTACGGATGATCATGGCTTTTGAGGATTGAGAAGTTGATATTTTTTCTTTTTTTCCTTACAAAACAAAATCTAGTTTACGGTACGTACTTTTAAAGGTGCAACCAGAGATTTCACACATGGGTGTCCCTAAAAAATCAAAGTACTGAATTTTGCCCTGATGTAGAGCGTTCCCATAAAAATATCCCCATCTGAAAGGATAAGCTGAGAATGTTTCTTTGGCATACAAAGATTGTGAAATTTCTAATTTCGCATATGAGCAATAGCAAATTCAGCCTATGTTTATTATTGAAATATAAGCAAATCAAAATCACCACCCTTTTTCCTCCGTCTTTTAAGACATGCTGTAGCCAAATAACAAGGTAAGAAATCTTGAGTGTCTAATCTTTAATGAAATTAGCTATTATGACACGGTTATGGGTGCCTCCCACTCTCTCGTTGCACCTTTACAGGTGCAACGAGAGATTTTCAATAACAGGTATCCCGAAAAAATTGAAAATTCTGGATTTTGGAGCACTGGGTAGTGTAAGCTTTCCATAAAAATATGCCCCATCTGTAAGGATTAATATGAGACGGTTTCTTCTTCTTTGGTGGCAAAAATTGTCGAAATTTCTAATTTCGTATAAAATAGCAAAACGGAATTCAGCCTATTTTTTTTCCTATTGACATATACAAATCACCTTTTGTTTTCATTTTACGTTATTTCTTAAACCAATGCAAAGGTAGGGAATCTATTGATCGTCTAATCTATTTGAAAATCACTACAAATTATGAAATAGCGGATTACTTGAAAATATCTCGTTGCCAACCGTTGAGGTGCAACGAGAGATCTTGGGGCATCCATATATTGTGTCATAATGTAGTGATTTCATATAGATAAGACCCTAATAGGTTTCTTAACCTTGATATTGTGGCTACAGAAATGCCTTGAAAATGAAAACCAAAAGGCCGATGTTCGATTTGCTGAATTTTAAATATAAAACATAGGCTGAATTTAATTTTGCTTCTCTAGTAAATTAGAAAATTCCATTTTTGTACCAAGGAATGATTCTCAGCTTAAATTCACATGGGGATTCGATAGCTTTACATTAGTGCAATAATAATGTTCACATTTTTTATGGACACCTGTTATGGTCGAATCTCTCGTTGCAACCTTCTAAAGTACGCTTTGAAACCTGATTCAAATCAACAAAGTTGATTGCTAGTTTCTCATACGCCATAGGCATTGCCTTATTATAAGATGGTGAAAGTTTGACCTATTCTTAGTTTTTCTCAGTTGAGTTATCTTTATCTTAGCAAAATTCTCTCAACGCATGGATTTTAAAAGGAATAATGATTACACTCTATTCCCTTAGAATTTCTATCATCACTTTATGTCAGTGGCTTGTTCGTCATTGGTGTTCTTCATATTTCTTACAAACCATCTGGACTATTACCCAGAGCAGTCCACACATTATTTAATCAGTGCTTTAATACGAGTATACTAGTTTTCTGAACTATTCAAAACCGAGAAAGGTAAAGTCCTTATGACTGTCCACTCCATTGATAAAACATTGTTACGTTTCATTCCAAACTCCTGATAATATATCGCTTATATCACCCCACCAATTATTGGGTACATTATATCCAGTTTACATCACATTGTGCTCTGAATATTTTCTGCACTATACCAATAATATCTCACCTTCTTTAACCGAGTAGACTCTATTCACCATACAGTTTTAGAAGAAAAACACATTCCGGATTGGGAATGGTTTTATATATCCAGAATACACCTGATAAGTTCATGTGGTTTCAATTTACATTTAAAGTGCATTTTGGATGATATAGTGTCTGCGGCACACAAATAACATATGATCGTCGCTTTTAATGTTATGGAAAGTCTCATTTTTGAATGACTTTAACAAAAACCCCTAGTTTAACTACTACTAACCTTGAGCCGGATGTTCTGAAAGGTTGTAAAGTAAGCTTTGGTAACCACTATCAGTTCTTGATTCGCCAAGCGTAGCTTGCACGTTTCTCATATAATACGTACAGTCTTTGCCTTATTAACGCATGGGTGATTCTGTAACTTTAAGGTAATACACTGTAGTCCACCCGATTCAAACCAATGCTTAAAGCCGTGGCTTCCTCGTCATCGTGTCCATAATTTTCTCAACACTCAATATCGGAGAGTATCAGTCCATAATGTTATAGTGTTCTTTGTTCCCACAATGCATGAAGTTATAGTGACAAAAATTACTAAAAAATCAAGATTGGGATGATTTCTGTTCATTTTAGGGGTACGTTTTGTCATATAATTCCATGGTGTACAACCCAGTGCAAAATTGTTTGGAAGAACTTTAAAAAATTGTTGGAGGGAACATCTACCTCCTCTTAATCTCCTATCTGAGCTTTTCACAAGAATTCTATACTATCTATGGGGGAAATGTTACCAAACTGGTGGGGTGGTTCATATAAGGCAAGTAAAACAATGTACCTTGATTGTGCCCGCCATTTGATTTTATAAGTAACAATTCTAACACTAATTGTGGTATCATCGGAAAACTTATACCTTTATCTTTAATATGCTGCAAAGATAATTCCAAACGGCGAACTCCAGTCTTTTAAATCAGGTAGTCAGCTTTTCACCCATCCCTGTTTTCCATTTAATGTACGGCAGCAAATCA
This sequence comes from Ophioderma brevispina, assembly GCA_023653785.1. Classification (NCBI taxonomy): domain Eukaryota; kingdom Metazoa; phylum Echinodermata; class Ophiuroidea; order Amphilepidida; family Ophiodermatidae; genus Ophioderma; species Ophioderma brevispina. The sequence continues at coordinate 3,135 of JAMKCH010036567.1, read as the reverse complement.
CTCCCCAAAATATAAGGGTCAATGTTTATGTCAAATAAGTATACCTTAATGGCGAAAGTAGTACCTTAATGATGGCATAAACTCCAGTGAGAATAGTAGATATCTTTGAAACACTTTTTTCAAGATGAGGCATATTTTGGTCTACCAATATAGGACAGTACTTACAACCCTTAAAAGGTTGTCACCAATGTTCCTTCATATGGTAATTGGTATGATTCATTCAACACTTCCAGAAACTGCTACATGTATCAATTTAATCTATTTTTCAAATGATTTCTAATGAATAATGAGGACGTATAAAGGTTTAAGTAGAAAGTATCAATGGAAAATTATGAATTGAATTTAGGTGCGAGTAAACACGTCAATTATTTTTTTCTGTCAGTCAATAGCCCGATTCCTTCTGGACACTGATTTGCTCATCATTTTTAGTTCATGTTAATGTGAATCCGTGGACCACGACGCAAAACCGCCTACTTTCTATCAAACGACGGGTACTGTGGCTTTTGCTGCAAATTAAAGATAAATGAAATACATCAGCATTTCGATGATACCACATATGTTAGATATGTTGTTATAATTTCCAATCAGGGTCCAATTTTTTACTCACCCTGTATTCACCCATGGTTGAGTAACATTTTACCCAACACTTAATCAGTAATATATAGTTATAATTAAATCTTTCTCAGTTAAAAGTTAAAGAATAGGAGTCAGAAATCCATAAAAAGCACAGGTTAACAGAATTATGACTACTCAGGTCCTTCGGTTCTTGAGAATTACATCAGGATAACCGAGAAGCCAAACAATCTGTTGTGAATACTGGTCACAAGTACCGACTTGAAAGATATGTTTATCATCAAGGTTGATATTCTTCATATTGGATAATGAAAACGCTCTAATTTTGTTACTAGTACTTTGGAGTTCAATATACGGGTTAATTTTTTAATCAAGACCAATAACCAAGCTATGTTAGACGATACTCTGCCGCGGATATGGAAATCTGTATCATTTAGAGTTGTAATTTTAAGGCGTACAAGACATGGACTGTTTCCAATATAAAGACATTCTCCCTCGATATATTGTAGATTTACTTAGTTCTAGAAGTGCTGGTAACCTTGTTTTGAGCTACTAATTAAACTTTACATTATAATAGCTTAAAAATGATTGAATGATTAAGAAGATCTACCGCATCAAGTAATTGTTCTTTTTCGATATCACGTTTTGAACCGCAACACCGATTCTGTGAAAAAGTCTAAATGTAATAAACTTGTAAAAAAATGAGGATTAGTGATTTGGTTAAACCGGTATCTCTCTTAAGTACAAGCACTTGTTGATTAGAATTCCGAGTGTGTTATAGACGCGTGCCTGGAGGCTGATCAGAGACCTGCTTGTCCTGTGATATTTATTACATTTGAACTAGTTGGCGGAATTACACGCAATTTTACTTTCGATATTGGTAAAGTACCGCGTCTACGGGAATTAAATCTTCACGAAATAGTGGCATTACGGCCCATCTTATAACACGCTAAGGCCGATGAAGCGTTGTCAAATATTTGCTCAGCTCTCTTGATAGATCTTTTCTTGTATGTATTTCCTCTGATTTTAAGCGCATCTTTTCATATATACATTATGGCGCCTGTGACCGAACACGTTTAATTAACTGCCTTTTTTCCTTTCCAATTTAATTGTGAACACAATCTGGGGGCAGAAGCCATTGCCTGTCCCGAACATGCACAGTGTGTTTAAAAAAAATCATTTGCCCTTTTAATATTCGGCTAAAACATGTGTTCAAGAGTATTTAGGCATTGATAGACCACTAATTATGTAATACCGAACTCGGAAGACATTAAACTGATCCAAATTACAAAAGCATTCTTTTAGTATAATATTAAGACCTGTGACCTTTTATAATAACCATGAAGAAATCTTATCACATCAGGCCCCGGTGGATATTATATCCTGGGGCGATCAATCAATATTGTTTCATGTAGCATACAGCTGAATATATGACCAGTAATATGATAGTAGGTCATCAGTCGATGAGCCTTTTTTTTAAGGTGTGGCCATGTTTTGTTGCGCTAGGTATTGTCATGTCACATCTTAACTGGCGGATCGGAGGAGAGTCTGGTTATATTGCGGTTCTATATTTTATATACACTGACGTTCAAAAATAGGCGGATTTATATGGTTTGACAGTAATCTGAATATATATATCATTTCGTGTACCTGCATTGCAAAGCCGATGTATAATTAATTATTCGCACTGGACTCTGTCCCATTTGTTGCCTTAAGTATAGGGCATTGCATAGGGGTATTATGTAACCTGAACCAGAACCTTTCTGCAGAACTACCCAAACATGCAGACAATACAAAAAAAATCACCGCAGAATATTTGAAATTGAATGTGAACCAGGTGCATGTTTGTATTCATAGGTCCCTTTCAACGGAAGGTACATGATTAGGTTAAATGGACTTTTGTTTGCCCCCAGATCATCCAGAGCGTGTGAAGAATAACACATTCCCCTGGATTCACCTGAAAATGTCAGATATTTTCTCTGCAGCTGATTCGTTTGTATTCTCCTTGAATGCTTGGTTGTTTGGGATGACAATCTGGCCAATTTTGACCTATTGAATTGACGCAATCCCTATAGGACTCGACTCTACATGCAACACTACTTTCAGGCTTACGTCCGTTACTGTCTATGGCACCAGGTGGGGGTATGGTTCCTTTAACACCAGTACCAAGACATACTGTGCGAAAGTAAAACAAAACGGACTCATCGCATTCATTAATTCCCCATGCATTATTCCCGCTGTGCATAAAAAACAACCCCGAGAAAAAGTGCACGTACATCACTGGAACCAGTAAGTCCGTTTGTATGGTTTGATTTTGCACAGTTAAGTATAATAGCCGGATAGAACCGACAGCAGAATCAGCTACGATCAAATTTCCGGTAGAAGTCCCTTCTACTGATGTCATCTTTTTTCGGGTGGTTCAGAATGATATCTAGGCTGGTGTAAAATTGGCACCCGGGTGCAATCGAGAAATCAACCATGGTCCGCCATTGTCTTACGGGTAGGTTTTGAAAATTTATAGTTTGTCCCATCTGTGAATTACTGTGTTTGAAATATTCCCAA
>JAMKCH010036566.1:0-14819 GCA_023653785.1 Ophioderma brevispina | reverse complement strand
TTAGACATGTTTTAAATCGTCCTTACGTTTTCAGCACGTTTCCAGTATGTTTGTAAGACGTCCTTAAACGTTCATTGGTTCAATTACGTTGCAGTACGTTTTCTGCAGGTGTATTTTGTCTCACTTATTTTGCGAAAGGTTTTTTATAACACGTTCTTACGTTCTTAAGCGTTTTAAAAACCCCGTTTTCGATTACTTTCTTAAAACTCAAATACCCTCCACCAAATTATCGTTTTAAAACGTATTATCATCACACGTCCAGAAAAAGTAAGTTTTCAAAACGTTCATATTTGTTAGCTGCCCGGTGGCCATTCAACCCATGGAGCTCGTTTTGTCTGCAGTTTCACAAAGCATAATACAAATGAAAAAGCGTTTTTGATAGAAATCTAAAAAAAGATTGGGGCGTTGTTGGCACGCAATTAACTAACAAAAACGCACTTTGTAAACCAAAAATTGTTACGAAACTGCGGTTATCTCTCTTGTGACCAGAAGAAAAAACAGGGACAACCTTCGACGGCACTTCATACAAAAAATAAAAAGGGTGATGAAATTTCAAAGATTTTCTTCATTTAACGAACGTTATACCAACGAAGTTGTTACGAACTGCGTTTAAGCTTTGTTGCAAAAACAAAAAGGGACAGCTTCGACGACTTTGTACAAAAATTATTTCCGAATCTTCAAAGATGTCATAAAGAACACTACTCGCACGCATGCAACTCGCCCAATCACCAATACTCGTCCATAGCAAATACCTTCCATACTAATTCGTTCCGAGTATTGAATCATCCCTATCAACTCGCTCATACCACTCCCTTCCACTACAACTCGCACCCCAATATGAACTCACTCCATATCGACTCGACCCTAATCAACTCGACCCAATATAATTTGCTCTATAAACTCTACCAATATCAACTAGCCCGATACCAATTATGCTAACTATTACTTCGCCCATTAGGAAAATGACCTCGTATGAAATCGTCCCATGCTCATTTCACATTGACCTATTATTAAACTCGCCAAGATGCGAATCGACACGATATTAACTCTCACATTTCAATCGACCCATATAAAATTGCCGATACCAACACTCGTCCTTTTTAACACGCCCATATCGACTCGCCTCTTACCAATTCGCTTTACCAATAACGTGCTTCACTTCAACTCATCCATATTAACTTCCCACATGGCAAACTAACCCCAGGACCATTTGGCCCTGCAATATCACTCGCCACCTTTCAGCCACACTAGATTTTTATTATTAAGCTTATTTACATTACAATTCCAGCTCCACTTATATTATAAATACTTTAAATAATTGTAACCAATGACAACTTATACTTATTACCACTGCTTCCTGTAACACAAATGTTACAAAGCGATTAACACTTAAGGCCTAAAGGGGGGGGGGCTCCATAGTACCAAGATTTGTTTTTTCGGCGAGTTATCCCCGTGAAAAAATTTTGAAACTCCAATTTTTGTAATTGTGTAACTTATCGATTCGCTTCTTTCTTTTTTATAAAAAAATACCTAAAATTCTCACCCGTAATGAAATCATTAGCTTGGGTCCATGGAACCCCCCTCCTAGGCACCAACGTGAGTGCGATTCTAAAATAAAAAATTGCAAACCCTGTTGCCAGAAATATTTTCTGCTATGGCATTGTTCACTATGACAGTGTTGAAACAAATAATTACATAATCAGAAAAAAATAATAACCCGTTTTAGTGCTGAAAAGAATGCGCTTCCTCAATCGAGCGGGACTGCGCGTCATGCTGTTACACAACCTCGCAAATACGCAGCCCCCACAAAAAAATACAAAGAATGTACATTTACGAATGGCAAGTTGTGTTAAAATATATGTAAATTGGCTCCCTTATGAGAGCCGATAGATATAAACATCAAAATGATTTGAAATGGTATGCTGTGGAAAAAGCAGGGTCGGTCGCGGAGAAACAACATGTTACTTTTTTGATCGATTTTGACACGCATCGAAACAAATGATTTGCCCCTAATTTCCAGCCGATAAACGGAAACTCATTTATAGTGCATCTTTGGCCTTCCAAGTTTGATGAGTTTCTTTGAAAAATCCATAGGGAAAGTGGTTCCTTAGGGGGGGTGCCATTGGATCCCCACCCCCCCCCCCCCCCCCCCTTAGGTACCAACGTGAGTGAAAACACCTTAGGCACTTAAGTGTGTTAATTCTTTTTTTAAAGGGGCAACTGGCAGGCGGGTTTTAAATACGCGAACCGCAAAGAAAAGAAAAATGGATCCTAGCAGGACCCCCTCATGCAGGTAAGTGTAACTCAGCCAACGTCAAAACTTAGAAATACTTCAAATATTCCTCCCATGGCGAATATAACCTCAACAACCCACTTTGTAAACAAAATTGGTTACAAGTGCCGTTAAGTTACTGCCGCTCTATATGGCAGAATATAACTTCACAATTATGTTAAGTTATATTACTACTGAGTAACATTAGGCTACAAGAAAGTATATTCTTTAATACCTAAAGGAAAATGAATTGAAACCCTGACGATCACCCCACAAAAAGGGAGTGGGTGGGTAGCGGTATTATGGTGTTTAGATCGCGGAGTCTAATCTTTTCCGTGTAAACACAAGGCAGGGTCTCCGATCGTGATCGTGATTTTTAAAAGTGGCAAAATGGCATTTAGGGTTTTAAAGGGATATGGGGGTGGTTTTAAGGGTTAATCAAACACACTAACAAATTTAACGCACTGGGTAACTTTTTTTTTTCGGTTTGTTACAAAGTGGGTTGAGTTGTCCATTTTAAAAAAAAAAATCAACGCCACTTTTTAAACAATTTTGTTACAAAGTGTAACAATTTGTAACAATGTTTGTTACAAAGTGGGTTGCCTGAGGTTATTATGTCATATTAAAATTATGTTAAAGTTGGTTAAGTGGTTGATTAAAAATTAGGGGGCCCCATTTTTGGGCTTTCTGGTATGCGAGTATATTTTAACGCTGCATTTTTTTTTTAATTAACAATTATCATAAATGCGTTTTTGTTGAAAAAAATGATCATAGAGTCGTTTTTCCTTAATTAGCATAGGGTCCCTCGAAGACCACCCCAAAAGTGCCAATGACAAAATGAAAAAAAACTATATGTGATTCTGACTTTCATAATGCATACCGAGTGGATAAACAAAGTAATGGGCAAATTAGAAAACTTCTTGCAAAATATAGACAAAATATTTAAAAAAATCATCATCTCGTCAGTATAGTTAAACACATATGGTAAATTTGCAAGTACAAAACAGTAACCACTAAAAAGAAATATGAAATGAAAAGATTGTTTAAAATACTTTTTCATTTTGTTAGTGTGGTATTCAAAGTTATTTTTACTGCCATATAGAACAGCAGCAGCTTAACGCACTTGTTACAATTTTGTTAAATAGGATGGGTTAAAGCTGTCCCTTTGAAAAAAATTACACAGGTTGTAACAATTTTGCTACAAATGGGTTGCTGAGGGGAATCGGCATGGGAAGATATTTAATGTATGGTTAAGTTGAAATTGGGTTGAGTAACACTTAACTACATAAGGGAATCCTGACAGGGGACCATTGGTTTTGTGTTTGTTTTTGGAGGTAGTTAGCATGGGTATTATTAGGAGTCCCCCCCGGAAAGCCATGACAAAAAAATGGAAAACAAAACCAAAATTATGCGCTACTCTGATTAGAGATATTAATACATACACCTAGTTACATAAACGAAGTATAATAAAAAACATCTTGGAAGTAAAACATTATATTTTATATTCTCCTTATTGCCAAGTAACTGTAGAACCTAGGTTGTGGTAAAATAATGATTGGTATATTTTTTATCATATTCAATTATTTTTAAACACCTTTCCATTTTGTCTAGCGTGTTGAAGTTATCCTTTACTGCCATATAGAGCAGCAGGCGACTTAAGCACTTGCAACAAAAATTTGTTACATAGTGGGTTGCTTTAAGTGTATATCGTAATGGCAGATATTTTAAATATTTTTAATTTGCAAAGTGGTCTGAAATAATGTAGGGGATTTGAGATGGTATATTAATGGGGCTCGCTAAGAATGAGCGAGTTGGTAATGGAGCGGTTTTTAGGTGTATGAGTTCTCATCTTACTGCCGTATAGAGCAGCAGTATGAGCTCCATCACTTTAACAATTTTATTAAAAAAGTGGATTATGAAAATCATGTTTCATTGGGGGTGATTAAAAACATAAAAACAAACGATTTATTATATTATCTTCGTGTTACTTAATGTAGTGAAGTTATATTTTACTGCCATAAGAGTAGCAGCAGCATAAACGCAAACTTTGTAATAATTTTGGATACTAAAGTTGTTGAAGCTGTCCCATTTTTAATTTTTTAACAGCACCTTTGTAACAATTTTGTTACAAAGTGGGTGTGAAGAATCTTGTCATGGAATATTTTTTTATACCGTTTAATTGTAAAGTGGGCCTAGTGAACAATTGACTGCCATAAGGGGCCTCCTAAGGCCCATTTCTGTGTTGTGTAAATTATACTTTCGCATACTTAGTATATTGTTTTGTATTTGTCTATATTAGGTTGCCTTCATGGGCACACTTCCAAAGCCATCGCGTTGTTTTTTTAACCTCATAGGCATCCATAGCGCTCCCCCCTCACATGCACGTATCCATGACAAAATAAAAAAGAGGAGTTCCTGTGATTCTGATTTTCAGGAATATATTGCAGAGTTTAAGTATACACGGACGAGGCAAAAAAAAATGGCCCCTTCTGCAGGGTCAAGCGTTAATTCAACCAAATTACAACTTCAAAAAAAACTTTAAATATTTTCCATGGCGAGTGTTGTACCTCAAGAAACCCAATGTTGTAATACAATTGTTACAAAGTGCGTTAAAAAAATTTAAAAGGGAAAGCTTTAACCCATTATGTAACAAATAATACAAAGTGCGTTAAGTGTGCGTTCTATTGGCTAGAGTAATGAATAACATGAACACACTAACAAATAGAAAAGTATTTAAAAATCTTTCTAGTCTATATATTTACAAAAGTGCGTTAAAAAAATTTAAAAGGGGACGCGTAACCAACTATGTAACAAAAGTAATACACAGTGCGTTAAGCTTGCTGTTATTGCCTGTCTATCATGGCAGTCAATGAATAACATGAACACACTAACAAAATAGAAAAGTATTTAAAAAATCGTACTACTATATCATATTTGTTAAAGTTACATGTTTTGTAACAGTATTTACCCTAGATTTTTTTATTACAGTGAAATGCGATTTGTGAAATGCGATTATGATGAATATGAAATTAATGACTATCTTCCAAGATTTTTGTGTTTGTTATTGACTCGTTTAGGTAACAGGGCATGCATTATGAAAAACAGAATCATCGTAATCAAATTTTTCCACAAAACATGGGGGGTCGGGGGAGGGGGCTCTAAGTAGGAACCATCGAATTAAGGCAAAAAGACGCTATTGATTTTTTTTGCTTTTGGCAGCAATGCAAGCGCAACCAAAACATAGACCAATACCAAAAAATAACAAAATATATCGCAGTCTATCAAATACGCGGACCTGAAAAGCCAAAAAATGGGCCCCTAGCAGGTAATCCTTCTACACAGTTAATTGTTTTAACTCAACCCCAAATGTACAACTTATAAAATATTTAAATATCGGTCACATGAGGATGTACTCAGCCACAGCACTTTGTAACAAAATTGTTACAAAGTGCTGCTGCTCCTATATGGCAGTTAAATAACTACACGCACTAAGTCAAAAATGAGAAGATTATAAAAAAATCTTGAATTTTGAAAACTTTAAGATGTTAGAAACAATCTAGTCACGAGTGCTTCAAATTAATCCATACCAACTCGCCCCGCCTTAATTCAACCCACTATGTAACAAAAAATTGTTACAAAGTCTTTATTTTTACAGGGACAAGTTCAACACCATCTTTGTAACAAAAATTGTTACAAGTATGTTCAAGCTATTGTTGCTCTATATCCCTTAAGAGGTAAAAACCAGCAATATGACAATACCGCAAAAATGAGGATAGCAGTATTGTGTGTTAAAGTGCCACTTTGAAAAAGTGGCAAAAATATTACATAGTGCTATTCTTTTTTTTTTTTTAATTAACACACTTTATTACAACTTTAAAAAGTGGGTTGCTAAAGTTATATCGATAGAGCGATTGAAGTGAGCATATGTCGATTGATACGGGGCGATTGTAGATGGTCGAGGGAATACTAGGGAATTTATTTGGAAGAGTTGATATGGGCAAATTAATAATGGGGCGAGTTGGTATGAGTGAGTTGTTATGGGCAAGTCAAAAATGGTCAGGTTAAATACTGGGACAAATTAATATGGACGAGTTGGTATTGTGCGAGTTGATATGGGTCGAGTTAGTGTTATTTAATGTAGCGCTTTGAAAGATTTCATCAAATTTGATTTTGTTACAAAGTGCGTCGTCGAAGTTGGCCCTTTTTGTTCTGTCCACAAGGAGTTAACGCAGCTAGTAACATTTTTACGTGGGGATTAATGTTCTTAAATGGAAGATCTTTGAAAAATTCATCACTTTTAAAATTTGTTACAAAGTGCGTCGAATGTGTCCATTTTTTGTTCTGTCACATGATGGCTTAACGCAGTTCATAACCATTTTGTTACAAGTGCCGCTTTTTGTTATGATACGGCGACCACCACGCTCTACATATACAATTTAAACATGGTTTCATATGGCTTATGTACTAATGCGTTTATGACACACACTTTATGTTTTAATTGTAAGTGGGCCTTGCCTTTCCGTTGAGCCCGTTGTTTCTATACATGCACAAGATTCCAAGTAAAATGACATATTTATTGGCATGACAAAAATGTCCTCTTATATGGTCTGCATAAACCTTTGTAGAGAAATTGCCTTGGAAGGAATATGCAGACCGCGGGATTGGAAATACAATGGACTTTGGCAATTGACCCTACCCGTTGGATTTACCTAACCCTGTTTAGGCAAGATGCCACGAAAAATGGATGTTCAGTAAACAGATACTAACAGGTGAAGAAACATGCTGCTATAACTATTCCAATAAAGAGATTTCCAATATCCACACATTTGAGTGACTGCAATGTTAGTGTAGCTCACTGTATTTGATAGCCAATGAGCGAAAAAAATGAAATATGACAAATTTGTGACCTGCAGGTCAATTTTGGTCATATTGCTGCTCCTGCTCACCATCACAGTGCATTTTTTACACTAATTAATGACACATTGTACATTACACATAAAATACTCTTGACATTTATAATTAATTCTCACGGACAGGTAGCTTTATGTATTTTATGAAAATACCAATTTGTCAATTAGCACCTGTAGACTTACTCGTGATTCAAAAGTAAATTTTCAAAAACAGATGTGGCATATTTGAAAATATAAGTTTATCATATTTTAGAAAGATCTTTCTGTTGTGCATGTGTAGAAATGCGATACCGAGTTAAAAGAAGTTTTGGCCAATTTATAGAAATTACCTAAAAAAGTGGAGTCTGACTGGATTGAACTACCAAGACATCGAGACACTGTACAAGATAGGCTTTTATAAATTAACAATTAAAGAGACCCACACACAAAGAACAAATGTGTTTTTTGTTACAATCCACATCCACATATTAAAAGCATGACATATAATGCTTTTTATACGATTTTTTATGTGGGAATCCATGCACTTTTGGATTTCAGATGGGAATCGTTATTCCCATTCGTCTTCACAAATTCCAACGACCACTTTTACCTTTACCTGCTTAATTCCCCGAATTCCTCAGAACACGTTACAAACTCTACGTTCCCGATCCAAATGCCGATCTTTAAATTCCTTCATAATTCCTCCATTTTTCGTTATTCGGACTTCATTTCGACCGGCAAGTAACCAAAACTCCTGTCGTCAAATTTAGTTTTAAATTCCATTGCAAACTGATTATTGTTCGAGACAAACACTTTATATTAATTTTGATTGTTTCGGATGCCATGTTTTGTGTTTACAACAACACAACCAGTACACTTCTTAGACGCAACCAGTTGGAATGGGGGCGACTTAGCGCGGGAATATTTCTTAACTCGTCCTCAAGCTGTATTTAAAATTGGTATTAGTTAAAAAGTGCAGTGGCATACACAAGAACAAGGCTTAGTAATCACTTACTAGTACACCGTGTTCACACAACACCATCACCGTTGTATCCAGACTTGCAACTACAGCTGAATATCCTTCGTATCGGTACATACGGCATCCCGCATGGACAATTATGCAGAACCAATCTGTACATTATACAACTATTTTGGTAAATGAGAGCAAAATATTAAAGCCATTTACTTATTACCGTCCGAATTTGCCTCTTTAATATCTTTGAAAGGCATACAGAATAAAGACCAACTTTTGTTGAATTTCAAGTAACATAGAAGAGGGTGAGCACCAGCCACTTAAAGACATACATTATTTTCTCCATTAAACTATCTAAAAATAGTTTTAATATTCGTCTAGTTTGGATTACAATTTTACCTTATCTGGGTTGTCAGTTTTAATATGAATATTTTAATTGGTTTTTGTTTTCCGCAGGCCAAAACTAAGTAACTAATTACCGGAAGCGCAATTTAAAAGTCAGACACGTACAAAAAAAAACTCATACACAATTTAATCCCACGCGTAAGTGACAGCGCAAAAATAAATTTTTGGGGTCCTAGGAACCATCGACGGTCCTTAAGTGTTAACAAGGGAGACAATTGGCGCTACGTAGATTGCCTTTTATTTCATCATTTCACAGTCCAAATAGCGTAAAGATTGGAGGTATTTTTTAAGTCTTTCCATCTACAAGGCGTTTGTAACCGAATGCACTTTTCCTCCCTTTATATATTTTGTATCCCTTAGTTTTATATATCTATATAAAGACTCGCACTATTGTCTAAAAGTTTTACACAGTTAAATCTCCACCATAATACATAATATGTTGTCCTTTCTCTTTGTTATAACAAATCATGAACAAAGGGTTTTCACTTACACTACCGTTAGTGCAAACGGGAGCCATGGAACCACCCTACGGAAACCACTTTTCCCGAAAGAATTTCAATGAAAATTCTGAAAAGGATGCTGACATGACTGGCCAGTATTTACAAACTTGAAAAGCATGCTGTCATCAGCTCACCGACCATTGCTATTTGTTATATGTGCTAATCCTGGCTAATCTTTCACTTGCCAGATCAATACTTACTACAAGCCTAAAGTACATGCCTGAATCCTGGTCTGAATGCTTTTTTAATTGTGTCACAAAACATGCTAGATACACTGTAAATTCTGTCAGGGAATATCAACACCTTTGTTTTCTGTTCCAGAAATTGCCACGAACTGACCTGCCACCCTTCCCCTCTGGAATCTCCTGTTTTTACTGTTTTTTACAGAAATAACATCCAAATTGCGTTTTCAAATTTGGGGAAGTGATTTCAGTAAGGGTCCTTTTCATTATATCTGAATATTTTTTATGCCATTAATGATTGTCGCTTTAAGCCTTAGGAAAAAAAGTTTGGAAATATCCATGGCTGAAATGCTGAACATGGAATTATTAATTTAACTGATCTTGATGAAATGTTACATGAATGGATAATTCGCTTGGAGAATATTTTGTTGTTTATACAAACGCAGTTTCACTCGCCAAGACAACCATCATTAGAATCCAGGTGTTTACATATCCGTCAACGAATTTTCCAAACAGGCCAATACGACCAAGTCACATTTCGATATATCGGCGTATTGAAAGTTTTCGAGAATTATGAACTTTGCTATATCTAAAATTTGGAAACATTTTAGGAAAATGATTTATGTGGACATTGTGGACATTGAACGTTCTTCATTTTGAGCACACTTTCCATTCAAGTATCCTTGGTTTTCCTTCCGTGTCAATTAATTACAAACAAAGTGATATGGGCTGTTTGCAAGAACCTACAAAAACGTCCTCTGTTTCTAATGCAAAGGATACGAATGCACATTGAGCTGTTTGCGTAACTACGCAACAATAGTCGATCGATCGCATCAGGAGGTGGTATTCAACATGTTGAAACCTACTTTTGCCTGCGGAGGGCGCTAGAATGACTATGCTTTTGTACGGTTTCCTAGTAGCGTCATGCATAATGGTGCAATATTATCAAACTATTGTGCATTTTGGGTGAAAAGTACCAAATTTTGGGCACGGATTTGCTCTTGATTGCTTGAATTATAAATCTGGTCTAGGGGCCCAATTAATTTCCTTCCACTATTGGGCCGTCCAATGCAAAAGGCCGCCACTATTAAAATGTCTGTTTTTATGTGCTTTCTATTTGAGTATTATGATCCAACTCAATTGATTGTGTTTCGTGCCAGTTTATAACAGAAATACCTGATTGACACTCCACTGGTATTCCATTTTAAAACAAATTATCCAAAATGGGCAGAAATCCAACCACTGTCAGCCCATTGAAGCGTATCATTTGATTACCAAGAGAAGGAATGTTTTTTCTCATCTTGTTATGATTTCCTAAGGTTGTTATTGAAACAATGTTTCATTAAAGCTCGAATTCATATCACCTAAGAACACCCAAATAAGACATGAATCCAAAATGGCAGGCAAAATTCAAATGGCGGCTAATTTGGTCCATTTAAAAGCTTATCCTTTGATTATCAAGAAACGAATGTTTTCTTAATCTTTAAACCTTGATATCTCCCTCAGGAAGGAATTCCCATCAACTTAGAGGAAACCAATTGAAGATCTGTGTAAATTCTTCTGTTCAGTATAATTTAATGGCAGCCAAGAAGCTGCCAACCTCGAATGGCCACTTTTCTTTAGCAGTGTCACTTACGTGCCTTTATGATTCCGCCGTGCTACTTGAATATGAGTTTTTTTTTTTTATATCAAAATAACATAATACCATATTTTGATTGGGTATTGCTGGCTCTGTGTTTATAACACCTGTAAAAATGTATAGAAGTGGTGGGAGATGTGCCAGTTCATTCCCAGCAATGGGTCCAAAAAATCACAGGGCACATGTAACACAATGAAAAGCTTGAAGTTTCCCCATGCCCATCTAAAGCCCTTGTGATTTAGTTTAACGATTGCAGAGCCCCTTTAGAGCAACCTCATTATCTGCTGACAACATCGAATTCCTTACCATTGAGCTCGGGCTTCTGGCAAGTTTATAATATCAGCCCTACAACCATCCATTAGTAGATTTCAAGCACCCTCAATTCAATTTCGGGAATTCCCACTAAACCTCATTTCTTAATTGGCGATTTCAACAGCCATAGTACCCAATGGGGCTACAATGAAGCCAATAAAGACGGACAAGCTGTGGAAGAATGGTTAGACAGTCAACATCTACATAAACCTTCACGACCCTAAGCTGCCGCTATCATTTTATAGTGCCCATTGGAAGAGAGGTTACAATCCTGATCTATATTGTTGGCAAAACTATCTCTAACCTGTGTAGCAAGATTGTTCTGGATCCTGTTCCACTAACTCTAAGTCAATGCTGCAGTAAGACCAAACAAAGTGCCTTTTAAGCGGCACTTTAACTACAGAAAAAACCAGTCTGGCACGGATACACTGATGACCTTTATCAGAACGTGAAGAAGTTTGCTCCAAAACTCCATAACTATGATAAATTTGCCCAACTAGTGAATAAGACTGTCCGGAGATTCATACCAAGAGGCTGTAAGACGGAATACATACCAGGCTTTCCATCGCTTTTTATATTTGTTTTTAAATTTAACTACTTAGTTCTCCAGGTAGACAAGGATGGATATTTATTTATCTTTCCCTGGAGATAGCCAGCGCACACAAGTGTTGAAAAAAATCCATGTGCGCCTGGCCGGATTCGAACCGGCGACCTCCGTATTACTAACACTCTTGGAAAGCGATGGACACCTTTCGAACCTAACACCTATAGATGATATCTATCGCTCCTCTACCAACCCAGTCTTGATAGCTCAGTTGGTTAGAGCGCCGTGTGCAAAATCCATTCAAGACACAGATATGTACTTTCCATCTATGCAACCGTAAAGCCAAACATCAGCTTAAATTAACCTGGTCTGGAAGACCCCTAGAGCACTGTGATAATTCTGTCTACCTAGGAGTTACCTTGGACCCCACTCTCTCTTATAAGACCCACACCATGAAAAGAAGAGTAAAGTATGTTCACGCAATAACATCTTGAACAAACTCACTGACACATACTCTAAGATCAACGGCACTTGTTCTGTACTACTTATGTGCAGAGTATGCTTACCCTGTATGGGAAAGGTCAACCCATGCCAGGAAGCTTGATCCAGCATTAAATGCCTCATGTCAGCTTATCACAGAATGTCAATGGACAACTTATACATCCTAGGCAGGAATTGCTCCACCAAATATCTGTTGTAGTATAGCGAGCATGCAAGAGCGTAGCTGCCAAATATCTAATGTGAAACACCCTGTCTGGACAGAGACCAGCTGCTAACCGCCTAAATCCAGAGAGTTTCTCAAGCAAAGTCCAACCCCTTGAAACATTCTCAAAGGAGTTTAAGAGAGTCGCCTTGTGGAAAGAAAGACTTGCTATCACCCAAGTAACATCTATCGGTATTGAACCTGATGAGCATCACCCACCTGGAGCTGACTCCTCATGGGCTGAATGGCGATATCTCAACAGATTCAGAACCAGAATCGGATAATCCAAGGTTGCCTTGCAGAAGTGGGGCTACCTGGAAGCAGTTCAGGACACTACCAGTAATTGTAGAACAGCGCCACAGACAATGGAACATCTCTTGGTCTGCCCAATGTTGGCGCAACAATGCACATACAAGGACCTTGCAGAATTCAGTCTTTTTCCCCGACCCCAGTCAGCTGGATCTGGTAGCTCTGGAGCTCGCAGCAATGCTTGTCCCCAGCAATGTCCTGCCTGATATGCTGCTCTGTTTGAGTGTTGATACAGTGCATATGAGATAGGTGGAATGAACTCAATGGATCTTATTCTGTTGTACATGAGGACAACAAATCTTTCAATTTTTGGCATTAGTTCTTTCAAAAATGATTTCCAAAACACTTGGTTGCATTGATGCAGTCCTTGTATGTGAACCAGAGGGCCACCATCAGATGGAAAGGAGAGCGGACTGAAGAGTTTGAAATTGGGAACGGTACTAGACAAGGCTGCATAGGATCACCACACATGTTTGTTACCTACACCGAGAGTGGGATGAGGGATGCTGAAATTTCCACCTATGGCATCAAGATAGGTGACTATGTAAATGACATGAGATATGCTGATGACACAGCACTTCTCGAATCTTCCAAAGATGGAATTGAGAATCTCACCCATGCTGTGAATGAAGCAGGAAAAAATCTGAACTTACATCTCAATGTAAAGAAGACAAACCTCGTGGTTGCTGGAAAGAACCCAGAATCCAAGTACAATATTCGGATAGATAGGGAGGATGTTGAAGTAGTTGAGAGCTTTAAATATCTAGGCTCAATCAAAACCTGTACCGCCAACTGCACCAATGACATAAAGGCCAGGATTGCCATAGCAAAGAAGGCCGACCTGCATGAAATCTGTTATGATAAAAGCATCAAAAAGGACCTGAAAATGAAATTGGTTAAGCCCCTAGTATGGAGTGCACTCCTTTATGGAGCAGAAAGTTGGACAATGAGGAAAGCTGACGAAAACATGATAATGGCGGCAGAAATGTGGTTTTGGAGAAAAAATGATTAACATCAGTTGGAAAGACAAAAGAACCAATGTCAGCATCCTGCAAGAATTGAACACCAACAGAGAGCTCCTGGGAAAGATCGTCAGGTTGAAGACTGGATATTTTGGGCATGTAATCCGTGGAAGTGGGAGCCCGTTAGCAGCACAGGTCATTGAAGGGATATGTGGAAGGTAAAAGGAAAAGAGGTCGGCAAAAGAAACAGTGGTTTGATAACATCAAGGAATGGACAGGACTCATATACAGAAGCCAAGAGACTGGCACAGGATAGAAAGGCATGGAGAGAAGTGATCAAAAGGTCAGCATGTATGGTCGCCAATCACCAGAGATGACGGAGGCAGCCAGGTAATCAGGTAATCTTTCAAGGTATCTTCTTAAGGAGGAATTCTTCCAAGGGTTGCACAAGTTTTTACAACATCAGGGGAGATTTTGTTTGCTTCCCATGCGGTGTTCTTTCCTTTGTTCAACCGCTGAAGGTGTGAAACATCAGCAGAGACAAAGAGTTCTCTGGTCCTAGGGTCTGGGCAATAGTATGTGCTGGTATGAATCTGCGATTCCTTCCGGTACCAAATGCTAGCCAGAGTTCAGTGAGGTCGGACTGGCTGAACAAGGCTACAGAAGAAAATCACAACGTCTGTGTCCACAGTACGCAGCATGACCCTTTGGTATCCTTGAGCAGCAGCATCGGCTGCATGAAGTAGAAGCCTGCTTTTTCATGTGTGCATGGAGATAGATAGTTAGATTGTTAGTATCCGATTATTACACCATCATCCACTAACAGAACAACTACCGCTAGCTAGAGTCTTAAACTATGAAGGGATGCATGCATACAGTATAGAATGGAGGTTCTACAAGTTATCAGAAATACCAAAATGAAGAATGAATTAGTAATTGAATGACTGAAACAATCCAAAAATACTTTGGTAATTTTTAACAGTAATGCCTCACATGACCACATCCTTTTTCTGCAATTCTTGGTCCATTGTAGACATGAATTAATAACTCTGTAATAAATACTAACAAAGTGACATTAGCAGCTATTTTGAATATGATAACATTCTTAGAAATTATACATTGACAGCAC
>JAMKCH010036565.1:0-14856 GCA_023653785.1 Ophioderma brevispina | reverse complement strand
GTTTTATTCTGTTAATGAAAAGCTAAAGTGTGAGCACAAAGGATCACTTTTCAGAAATCCTCTATTAGTAATTAGCTAAATTAGGTACTAGATTAGAAAAGTTATACTATTAATAATTAATGTCCAAAGGGAATGCCGGATAGGATAGTTATTACGGCATTCTTTACATTGGACATTAACTTTATTTAATGCCGGCGCAGTCCGTCCGTCATCCCTACCCCATCCATCCGTCCCCATCCCATCCCCCCCATCCCTCCATCTCCACACACGCTCACACACATGCATGCCTACATACATGCATACATAACACACCCACTACACACCCACATATATATATAGACACGAACATGTACATACATAGGTTTCGTGGTCCTTGCTCTGATCAAACAGATTTGTTCAATTGTTACTTCTTATTTTTGCATCTTTTACACAACACACACATAGGTCACAACCTAAAACACCTGCAACATCCGAGAGACAAGGCACATACTGGGATACAGACTGACACAACTACACACACAACACCACATAGGAAAGGTTTTCGGATCCAAGAAATTCCAGAATTTATTTTAATATAGAAAAAAATATTTGATTGTTATAGAGGTATTAGATACTATCTCCTGACGCAGAATAAATGAGCAGAAATTCTATTGATTGGGTGCATGCACTGGGCTTATTATGGCAATACACAAGTTTACATTTGAAGAAATATAAACCAATTTTTAAAATAATTAACATTACATAACTGTTACATTATATTTATAACTAATTCCATTGGTAAAACTACTGGTAGCAAAGCATATTGCTAACTGCACATCTCGTCTGACCCAAGAGGTACTCGAGCTTGTACATACCACAGACATGGGAATTGTCCATGCTAAAAGTGAAAGTCCCTGACCCTGCTAGCTAGCAAACATGTAATTGGCAACACTGACCACCCAGGTAAATCTTTAGGCTTGGCAATGCATCTAATCCAGGCTAGCATTAATACCAACATAGCCTAGGACAATGTGCTGCAAGAAAAATGCCTACTAATTGTCCACCGTTGAAATCAGTGTCAAAAATACAAAAAATACCCCCAAAAAACAATTTGAACTCAAAATTTCAAAATTGTTTCATAGAAGCACCAGTAATTTCAATAATTGCATAACTGATTTCACGAAGAATTTGAAACAAGATAACAAAGACTAGTTTATATGTTGTGGCTGCCCTTGACAGAAAATCTAATCTTCTCTTGATGGCATAGCCTATCTATTGATAGGCTGAAAAATCAGGTTTGCGTTTTTTTGGCAAATTTCCCACAAAAAAAAAAAATGCTAGAAAAGTGATTGTTCCAAAAAACACAAAATTTTAAAATTTAGTTAACTGGCCAAAATAAATCGTGACCTGTCCGTTTCAAAATCATTTGATAAAAGTTTGGGCACTTGTATATAATTTTTAGCACAGTGTTGCGCCAGAAATCAAGCATTTTTAAAATGATGGTTTCTATTTGCATCATTTGAAGAACATTGTCCCTCTCTATTTGCATCTATTTATTCTCCCATAGACTCTGACACAAACATGACGCTAAATTACCCTCCAAAAACCAAGTGATAGAAATTAAAACACGTTCCTAAACACTATTTGTGCTCCAACGTTTCTAAACTTTAAAATAGCCTTTAATATCTAACACCTTATATCTAAACAGGTTTAAAATCTAAACATGGTTTAAAATCAAACATGTTTAGTGATATGACATTAGGCGTTTAGATATTTGACGCAACTGTGTTTAGAGATTGAACATTTTTTTATTCTAAACCTAATTGCAACCACGTTTCTAAACACGAATACTTTTGCAGTGTAAACCACTAGCAGAATCTTGATCCTTAAAGGTTTGCCATGGTAATATTATATTTTCTGTCCTTTTCATAACTATCATACTGATATCTGGGATACCTGATATGACGTACACTGTGAATAAAATGTTTTACTTAATATGATTACAGCTATTTACCAAAAGTGAAACGCTTCGATTTCACCCGTTTCTGATTGATTTCTTCACCTTGTGAACTTTTATTATTTTTATTCCAACGGTTGCTTGAATTTGCAAAAGTTGTACATTGACTCTCGGTCTAATGAGATTATTAACACAGAATGCGACTTCTTGCTTGGTTAATCCTTCATGTAAGACTCCCGGAATTAGCCTAGCATGAATCTTATATAAAGGACAAAGGATTACAAGAATTGTATTCCGTAAAAGAGTCTTTATTCAAGTTCCTAACTCGATGAATATCTAACACCAAGGACAACACCACTTCTTGATACAGAGTTTTTTTGTAAGTTTTGAATTCCAAACTAGAGTTTTACGATTCCGGGACACCCAGGCTATTAACGCTGTAAAAAAAAAAACACATGTATTTACAATGAAATCTGTAACAAATTCAGTAATTTGACTTAATTTTGTGAATACACCAGGCAAAATACTGTTTTATGTTCATTTCCCCAGGCCTATGACTAAATTTAAAAGTGGGAACGTTAATTCGAATTCTAATGAGTATCAATATTAGTAACACTATTATGAATTTTCAATTAGATGCCTTAGTAATTACTCAAATTTACAGGAAAAAAATACTGAAATTTTACAGGAAATCTCCATTCTGTCCACTGCAACCACCCGGTAAAAAATATAACTTTTAAAGGATTTATTGTCACAATTACTGTAGATTTTACATTTTGATGTAATCTATTTTACAAAAACTGTAAATTTACAGTACATGCATGCACCGTAAAAATTCGTTGATAGGCCTACTACGACTACTTAGTCGTCATTGTTTTTTATTTCAACTCCCAATATATATTGTTTTAAGATTTGATCCAGTAATTTTTTACCAGGTTTTGTTGCAGAATGGATGCCAGGATATCTGGTAAAATTTAGAGATTTTTTACACTGAATTGTTTCGTGCATCTGCTGCTTAATCACCACGACTAAATTTCGTCTGTAGTTTTCGAATAATGACGATTTACGCTTGTTTAGTAATAAAAGTCGGTATGGATGCCATTTTTTTATAATAGATAAATCCAAGCGATCGTGAGAATATCTTCCCCTTGAGAGTAAGAAGGTTGAAATTGAGGAGGGGTGTGCTGGTTTAAAAAAATCGTATATCCCATATTAATCGCTCGTTTAATTTAATCCTATATCAGGTGTAAAAATGTATGTCTCTCTCTTTGGTAGCCTGGGAGCTAAGCAGCTATATTTGTAACACATCTCTAATACAAAAGGATGATCAAATATGAGCAGCCCTACATAGTCTTTGTCAAAGATTCGGTTTTAAGAAATCGTGGTGGTGGTGGCGGCGGGGGATCTCAGAGGAGGTTCTCAGACGAGTTGGTCCCTTTAGCTGATCGGTAGGTTATCTTTCCCTACGAGTAAGACAAATTACAAATGTCTGTTAACACAGACTACCTGGACGGGACCCCTGAACGTGGGGCCTTGAGGGGACAATCAAAGATTACACAGGGGTCAATCCAATCATGTTGAAAAAGTATAACCACGTTATTTGTCTAATAACCATAAGGATCAAAAAGTATATTTTGTATATCTGTGCAGACCCCCAAATATAATTTTTTCTTTATTGTATTAAATCATGTTAAATTTAATCATATCAAATTTATGAGTGAGGAAGAACCTGGAAAATATGAAACTTGCATGTTGTTGCAATAAGCATGACTTATCTGATTGACCTAGTTCTAAATGGACTATGTTGAGAACATCCGTGAGACAACATGTCAAAGACGTTCGCAATCGGGGACATAAATCACGGTGTCTTTCTTCTTCATGCTAGAAGTGCATAGAGATGCTTTGTTGCCCTATAGGAAGCAAGATTGCACACCTGTTTGAGGACCAAACTTTGTGTAATTGCTATGTCACAACACTTCGACACGCATAAGGGATGTGGAAATATGTGGACTTCCTTTAACAGTTTCACCAAGCGAACTGAAATATTGGAAATTTCACTTGGTGTCTCGCTGTTGGGTGTTGGCATCATGGGAAATGTTGCTAAGGACAAATTATGCGGCCAGTCATTCTTCTTGTCCAGTTGTCAAGAGATTTCAGACGAGAGTAGAACCTCTCAAACCGAAGGGGAGAACTTTTTCATAACATTTGGATATATAATGTTATGTTCTTCTAATATAATTCTAGAAAGTTGCTAGAATTGTCATATAGCTTCTCAGAAATATTGGTACCTTTGGAAAAACAAATGTTAACATTTAAAATTCACAGGACATTGCTTCTGTACCAGTGACATTCACCTTTACTGCACTGAGTACCTGTAATGGACATTCGATACCGAGTGCAGTTATACTTCCAGTTGTTCTTCAAGTCTAATAGCAACTTTCACAAATTAATCGGGGGGAGCCGTTTAGACCAAAAGGACTTTTGCTATTTTGCGAAACTATTGAACTGTAACCACAGCAAGAATTGAATGTCCTCCACGATTTACCCTGTGGACCTTATGTCTCAGAGACGGTGCGCACCCAAGAAAAACTGTTGTAATGATTTAGTGAGGTTGTGTGTTTAACTTGATTTTTAATAGGTAAGAAATATAGATAATTTTTTGTGCATTGTTAATTGTATGATTGATCCTAATTTCATTTATGTATATATTAAATCATTCTTTTGATTTACCTCTTGGTCAAGTCAATCTTCTTAAAATATTCATTGTGAATTTTTGTTTTATGAACCACGGGAGGTTGTTTTTCTGACCTTGAGTACATCTCGTACAGAAAATTGGCGGCTCGTTGGCCGGGATCGCGGAAACAAAATTCGTTAGAAATTTTGTAGCACAAAAGGTTTTGAAAGATTCTGTTCTTGTCCAATATTTTGTGTTGGTTAAAATTTCTTTGCAAATGCATACTATACCGTATTTGAATCACCTGGCATTTGATGCTCAAGAGTTTGTGAAGAAGCCTGACTGGGATGTGTTTGACCAATTAAGAAAGGTAGATCTTTTGGCAATTATCAAAATATAATTGGCAGGTGCAAATCAATACATAGGAAACCAATTAGCAAGACTTGATCATACACACATGTGGGTAGACGATGAATTTTGTAATCAATCATTCTGGAACAGGTCCATCCCATAGAAGATGAAAATTTAGCACATTGAACGTAAACAAATGAAAATTCAAGCAGAGAAAGAATAGAGTTAGAAATAGAGAAAAATCATCAGAAGAAGGGCAAAGAATTGAAAAAGGAAAAGATACATGTACATTCCTCAAGAAAGTATAAATAGAAATTGAAACTCAAAGATTAGGCAGGTTAGACAGAAAAAAGAAATGCAAATTGAAACTAGAAATTCAGAGTTCAAACCACAAGAAAAGAGTGGATCTCTACTTGCTTCTGTGGTTTTGATGTAACCCGTAACATTAGGCTTGTACCCAAAGTTTCAGGAAAGTGAAGTGGATAATATTTCATGCACTTCGGCCAGAAAATTGCCACAAGAAATTACAATTGGCCAAAATCAGTTGGACTTTGTTACTTCCTAGTGTTCTTGTAGGCAAAGCCAGTGAGGCATACTCTGCCATGGCTAATTGAGGCAAGTTCCGCTGATTATAATCAAGTTAAACAGGCCATATTGAAAGCCTATAGAGCTATTGCCTGAGGCCTACAGACAGAATTCAGGGGTAACCAAAAGACACCAAACCAGACACATGTATATTTGGCACTCACAAAGAACATTGCTCGATCGTTGGCTAACTGGCTAAGGAGGTGAAGAGAAGATTATAAGAGTTTGAGACAATTGATATTGATAGAGATTTAACAATGGTGTATACATGATGATATCAAGACTCACCTTGATGAGACTCTAAAATTGAAACAATAGAGAAGGCAGCAACCTCGCAGATATTACTAATTCACTCGCATAATTAACTATAATAACCTCGGCAAAGGGTCAAATTTCCACCACCGAAAACCTTGGCAGAATAAGCCACCCCCTCCACCTACGTACAAGTGTGGGAAAACCAAAATCAGATACTAGTACAAAAACTATTGAAAATCTGAATCGAAGCCGGGAGGGCCTCTAATTCTGACCATTCGTTGCCAACTTATTATTGCGGCAAAAAGAAAGGGCACTTGTTCACGTGTTGGAAATTACATGGGAAGCCTAATGCCATGCAAGTACCAGAAAGGCTACCAAAGTAAAGGCCAAAACAAACATGTCAAAACAAAGATTGGATAAGTGACTGAAGACATCAAACCTTTTTCATACCGGACAGGGTCTCACGCACCGATGATGAAACTAACCACACCCATTACCATTATGCGTGACACAGGTTGTGCTCAACTTATTCTGGAAGTGCGCTACCCTTTTAGAAAATCGTCCAACAGCAGACTTATGTACTGATTAAAGGGGTTGGGATGAGTTTTCAAAGTGCCACTCCACCAAATTACTTGAAATCAGACCTAGTTTCTGGAACCGTCCACTGTGGGGTTAGGCCTAAATTGCCAATCTCCCGTTGTGTCCATGCTTACTTGGACAAATGATTTAGCGGAGTTAAAGGAATACCAGATCCAATTGTGTCCACAAAGCCCTGTGTAAATATGAAAATGAAGAGGAAATATCTTTTCCCTGCCCTGTGCTGTTACAACGGGCACTCTGATTAACAATCTCACAGAATAGATAACAGATGTGGTTTGAAACCAACAGACAAAACAAATAACCACCAAAAGAAACCAAAAGAAAGATGAAATCTTCTAGATTTGGATGATCATTTTTTCTTGCAGTCCTTGGTGACAGTTCAGTATTAGGATGAAGTTAGAGATTGTAATTCTGACCCTATCAACAAAAAAACATTTGATCGAGGAGAAAAGTCCAAAACTCACTTAATTTATTGAAAGGTCATTGCCCAAAAGGAAGCTCAAAAAGTTCCTGTGTGCTTTTTTTGAAGAAATGGCATTTTGATGAGAAAATATAGACCCCTAAATAGATGTCTTCGGCCTGAAGATACTGGAGAGTTGTACAGGTCAAATAGTTGTACCCAATTTATCAGAAAGAGTAATTAGTCTGCACATGAAACCCAATGCTGGACCCTTGGGGATTAGTAGACTCAATGACAGAATTCTTAAAAATCATTTTTGGTGGACCACACTCGGGAAAGATGTAACTGAATATTGCAAATCATGTCATAAATACAGTCAGGTGGTAGGAAGCCAAATCAAAAAATCCACCAGCTCCACTAAAACCAATTCCAGCATTTGGGAGGCCATTCAGTAGATTATTATTGATTGTGTAGGGCCTTTTCCAAAAACAAAGTCAGAAACCAATATTTGTTGACGTGAAGGTGTGCATCAACCCTCTTTCCAAAGCGCTTCCACTGAGAAATTCAAGCCACACTAATGTGAAAGCACTAACTAAGTTCTTTACACTAGGTGGCCTACCCAGTCATATCCAATCAGATCAGGTTCTAATTTCATGTCCGGACTATTTCAGTGCAAGTTATGGCTGAATTGGGATTTCGCAGTAACAAATCTTCTGCATTCATGCGAGTCCCAAGGGGCACTTGAAAGGTTCACCAAACCCTCAAGATTGATGAAAACCTTTTGGTCAGAAATATCCCAAGGATTTTTTTTTTTTGTGGGATGAGGGATACACTCCTATTGTTTGCTGCTAGGGAAGCGGCGCAAGAATCACACAGGATTCAGCCCGTTTGAATTATAGTGTTTGGACATCAGTCAGAGGACCGTTACATACAAACTTCTCAAAAAGAGCACATGTTTAGCAACCTGACAGTGGAATTGAACCTGCTTAGACTATTATCTGGATTCAAGTCAAGGCTGACAAAGGGCATTGAATTGCAAGATGAAAATTTAAAGACAGCCAAGTCAAAATGAACAGGGTATGATAAAAAGGCCATGGATAGAGTGTTTGAAAAGGGGGATAAAGTTTTGGTATTATTTCCCATTTTGACATCGCCTTTGCAAACAAGATACAGTGGTCCATATGAGGTTGAATCCAGTCATGATGTAAATTACTGTTGTCAAAACGCCAGGTAGACGAAAACAAAAGAACAATTGTGTCACATTAATATGCTGAAAAGTATGTTGAGAGGGATGAAACCAGCACATTGCAAAATCATTGCCATGACAATTTCAGACAAAGGTGATAATGTAAACAAAGAGGAAGTAACCTGATATTCAGAAACCACAAGCAGGTGATGACATGCCTACTGGTTGTCAACCCAACTTACAAATTCTGATGTGCTCACCAATTTGGAACAAAATAAGGTCGCCTGGACAAGTCAAAACAGGATTAACTTAAATTTATTGCAAGTTTTAGTCATGTTGTTTTCCAGATGTTCCAAACCAAACAATGTGGTGCATCATGACATTGATGTGTGGGTGATGCGATTCCTATCAAACAACACTCCCATATAGGTTGAACCCTGACCAAGCCAAAATCTTGAAGAAGAGGTAGATTATATGTTACAGAACAATATTATTGAACCCAGCCACAGCAATTGGTCGCACCCCGTTGGTAATGGTACCGAAACCTGATGGGTCATATCGGGTGTGTCAAGAATTTCGGGCCACAAATCTAAAAATCCAAAACAGCTCTACCCGATACCAAGAATTGTATTTGTAATTGATAGATTGGGACATGCCAATTTGTTAGCAGTTTGATTTATTAAGGGATACTGGCAAGTCTCACTGACAGAAAGAGCAAAAGAAATTTCACAGCTGTTGTAACACCAGATGATTGTCACCATACAAGGTGATCCCTTTGGCTTGAAACATGCTCCCGCTACGTTCCAAATATTGGTAAAGCAAGGTAATTCTTGATGAGGTAGAATGGTTGTTATGCTATATAGATATTGTGGGGATATTGGTACTCTGAGACATGGGAAGACCCATGAAACAAATTCCACAAATTGTTTGAACAATGGCAAAGCTAATTTAAACTGTCAATTTAACAAAGAGTGATTTTTGCTTGCATCCCACAGTCACATATCTAGCCACATTGTTGGTCAAGGGCAGGTCAAGCCAATACAAGCCAAAGTAGAGCAATAGACAAGTTTCCATCACCCGACCAACCAACAGGAAAGAACTGATGAGATTTCTGGGTATGGCAGATATTTAGGAAATACTGTCCTAAACTTTTCTGTTTTTAGCGCATCCAATGACCGCTTGCTCAAGAGAATCAACAATTTTTTGGTCTGATGCCTGCCAAAAGTTTGACAAAATTAAGGCCATACTTATGAGCTCACCAGTTCTGACCGCACCCGATTGTCAGACTCAGTTCAAATGATGGTAATGCTAGTGATGTGGGATGCGGTGGCATTGCTCACACAAGAGGTGAAGAACAGTGGTTGAGTCATCCAATTTGTTCCTTTTCGAAAGTTCAATAAGGGCATCATCAATAATTACTCACCTTTGAAAAGGGGTTTAGCTTTGTTGCTAGCCTTACAACACTTTCAAGTGTACTTGAGCTCACCTAAACACCCAGTAGTTGTGTATACTGACCACAAACCACTCACTTTTCTCCACAAACTGAGAAACAAGAATCAGAGACTGCTAATATGGGGTTTAACCTGCAAGGGTTACAATTTTGGACATTAACATATTAAAGGCAATGAACATGTAATTGGCCGATGCCCTTTCAAGAGTCCGCTAAATGCGAACTCCTCACATGCTACATATGTCGTAGCCAAGTACAGACTAGAGACAGTTTTCATTGTACTCAATTTTCTTTCTTTAAGGGGGGAGTGTGACAGACCCCCAAATATTATATTATTTTCTGTATTGTATTAATCATGTTCTTTATCTATAAATTATGAGTGAGGAGAACTGGAAAACTATGAAACTTGCAATGTGTTTGGCCTAAGCAAATGACTTATCTGGATTGTACCTAGTTCTAACTGGACTAGTGTGTGAGAAATCCTGAGACAACATTCAGACGACGTTCGCAATCGGTGGACAATAAATCCCAGTGTCTTAGCTTCTTCATTCTAAGAAGTGCATGAGATTTCTTTGTTTCCCTATAGGAAGCAAGATTGTACACCTGTTGATGAACAATAGACTTTGTGTAATTGCTATGTCACAACACTTCGATCGCAGATGTGGAAGATTGTGGACTTCCTTTAAAAACATGTTTCCAGCGACAAAAAACCCCTTGGGAGAAGATTGTGAAATTTCCACTTGTCTTCGCTTGTTTTTGTTGCATCATGGGAATTTTGCTAAGGGCAATTCTGCGGCAAGTCATTCTTCTTTGCAGTTGTCAAGAGATTTCAGCGAGTGTTGTAGACCTCTCAAACAGAACGTGGAGAACTTTCATAAACTACAAACCTGATATATAATTTATGTTCTCTATATATTCTAGAAAGTTGCTAGAATTGTCATAGCTGCTCAAAATTTGGTCCTCTTTGGAAAAACAAGTTAAACATTAAGATTCCAGCAGGACGTGTGGCTTCTGTAACCAGTGACAATTCACCTTAATGCACTGATACCTGTATGGCATGATATACCGAGTTTCAGTTATACTTCAGTTGTTTCTCAAGATCTAACAACTTCATCAACAAATTAATCGGCCTGTCTAGACCAAAAGGACTTTTGCGATTTCGCGAAACGAGTTTTAACTGTGCCAGTAAGAATTGTGTCGCCAGATTTATGTGGATGAGTCTACAATAGACTGGTGCGCACCCAATAAGAACTGTTGTATGATTTATTTGAGGTTGTGTTGTTTAATTTGATTTTTAATAGGTAAGAAATATAGATAATTTTTGTGGCATTGTTAATTGTATGCTTGATCAGAATTTCATTTATGTAGATATTAAAATCATTGTGGTTTGTGGTGATTTACACTCTATCTTGGTCAAGTCCAATCTTCTTACAATAGTCATTGTGAATTTTGTTTTATACCACGGGAGGTTGTTTTTCTGACCTTGAGTACATCGCCGAACATATCTCGACTTAAGTCTGGGAGTTGAAACAAGAACTTCACTATTAAAACAAGTTGCGAAGAGGTTCTAACTTGTCCTCTATATGAACCCTGTACGTTCTTCAAACGAACCAAAAATAGTTCTTTAACGGCTGTATAGCACATTTTTTTTTTTTTTTTTTTTTTTTTTTTTTTTTTTTTTTTTTAAAAAACATTTTTGAGGGTTCCATTCTTGAAGGTTACATATAGAGACCAAAAAGGGTTATAGCCGTATTTTTTTCTTAGAGTGTTATTTCAATAATTAAAAAAAGGGCCAATTTCCGGTTGTACGTGGGTCAAGTGTTTGATTTTGATTTTTAAAAATGGTGTTAAAGTGTTAGTGGAGTAATAAAATTATAGGAATAGATTTGACTGTCTAAAGCAGAGTTACCAATGTCATTGATTCAATGGCGGCTTACCTGTTTTTCCCTAGAAATGGCAGATAAAAGCTATTTATAGCTTTAACAGGTATATCAACAAAAATCCATGGTACTTATTTGTGACAAGAACTCTTGCCCCAAGTGTAAAAAATGTTGGTATACACGTGCGTTTGATACAATAGGGGAGTCTGGTTCCAGATTTAAATATTTGGGTTCTATAAAAGGTGTTGAAGCTTAATCAAATTAGACACACAAGTAATTTTGAGGGGGTTGAATTAAAAAAAATGTTGCGGCCTCAATGTTGGACGGAGGTTGTCAAAAGATAAGAGGCAAGTTTCACACAAGCTATTCAGAAATATATGTTACCAGTAATCCTGCCTATGGCATCCCCATTCTGCCAACAAAAACCGGTAAAAAATACGCTTTTACAGGATGTATTCAATTTTACTGTAAATTTTACTCCCTAAAATCATTGGACTTATTTTAAATCTAAGAAGCTTGTTAGCCCCCCCCCCCCCCGGACAAAAAAAATTTGGATTTGAAAATAAGTCTTTGACTTAAACATAAGTCTCTCATTTGCTTGTTTAAGTCATTTTAGATTTGTTTGTAAATTCTTAAGGACTTATTTAAAAAAGTGTTTTACAGCCTATTAATTTTAAATCCAGAAAAAGTTTTGTCCCGCTAACAAGTCCTTAGATTTTAAAAATAGTCCAAGGATTTTACGAGAGCATGCACCGTAAAATTTGTTGATAGTCCCGACTACTAAGTTAGGGCGTTCATCAGTGATTTGGTATTCTCCCACATTCACAATCTCTGTACTAACCCCACCATTTTTAGTTGTTGGATTAAATTAATTGTTACAGTAAAGGGCCCTACTGTAGTTTTTACCAGGTTTTGTTCAGGTAGAATGGATCCCCGGAATATGGTAAAATTTACAGAATTTTTTTACAGTGTAGTTAGTATAGAGCTACATTACAAACCATTTTAAAACTTTGACCCTGTACCAAAACGCCCCCTTCTATTTGTTTCACAACCCCAAAATTTCATAATGACAAACATTTTTTCAAGAAGCATCTTCAAATTATCCCACATTTTAACATGCAATTGGCATTACACAATTCATTATATTGAAATCTGGACCAATATATAATGAGACACCATTGGAGATGACCGAATCAGAGATTTTCGAAGGAGGGCGCCCTCAACTTTTCTAACAATAGGTTTTTTTTCATGGGACACAATGCTGTCCACATGACACTGTGTGAAATAGCTAAGCTAGCGAACAAAGTCCAGGCTCATCTCAAACCTTTGCAATTGAGCATTGGGTGACTATCTTTATTTAGTTGACATAAAAAAATCGACATCTCCGAGTTCAGCTTTTTAAATAAAAAACAACATGCCAACAACAATAACAATAAAAAAAAGAAGAAAAAAAGAAACCAAAACATGAACAGTTTAGGATTGACCCCTTTATAAGTTGGTGCAAAAATGCCCGGAAAATGCAGATCGATCGATTTTTAGCTATTCCTGCTCTCTTGTATGTTTGTTTGAAATGCCATCAGAATATTATACTATAAAGATTGAACTTTGCCATGTTGTTTCCCTGGAGGCTGACATATTGACCCAGGAGGTCGCCATGTTGACGTGTATCATTTAAGGTAATACCCTTCCCATCGTGTCTCTCGATTGCTCGGGGTTTATGTAATAACTGCTGATAGATGATTTAGAGTCTATTTGATTGCACAATAAAACGTGTTTAAACATAGAGCTTAAACATGTGTAAACAGTAGTAGATGAGTATTGAATTCCGGTGGTTTTACAAATAGTACATACGTAAATTGAGGGTACGTTTTCTAGGGTACGAGTTGTCGTCCACGTTCGTGGTTACTTACCCATTGGTCCTTCGAGGTTGACCTTTGTTGCTATTTCTATGTAAAATTATTTCTTGTGATTACAAAGAGAAACAACATGGAGAACTCCTACAAAATATTCAAGATTGATTTATTACTAAGTATTTTAGTCATTAAATGTTCTAATGCTCTCTCATACTATAAAGATCGAACTTCGCATGTTGTTTTTTCCCTGGAGGCTGACATGTTGACCCAGGAGGTCGCAATGTTGAATGTGTAGCTTATTCAGGTAATACCCTTCACATCGTGTCTCTCGATTGCTCGGGGTTTATGTATTCAAACTGACTGATAGATGATTTAGATTCCATTGAGATGCAAAAAACGTGTTGTAAACATAGCTAAACATGTTGTAAACAGTAGTAGATGCGCTATTGAATTCGGTGGTTTTACAAGAGTACATACGTAAATTGAGGGTACAGTTTTCTAGGTACGAGTGTGTCGTCCAGGTTCGTGGCTTAATTACCCATGGTCCGTCGAGTTTGACCTTGTGCTATTTCTATGGAAAATTATTTATTTATTGGTGTAAAAAGAGAACCACATGGAGAACTACTACAAAATATCAAGGATGATTTATTTACTACGTATTTTAATCCTTAAATTTAATAAAAAAAACTGCTCATTAACGTATTATTTTGACGCAATATCGGTGATCTTTCGTTGTAGACATTTTATTCGTGTTCTGGTAAGGTGGACCTCGGCGTGATATTCGCTGGTGCCCTCGACTTTTTCTTTTTTGCCACGTGAATAACCATCGAGTTCTAACTATCTTCAAAGCGCTATGATCGGCAAGGTACAAGTATAAGTTTCCGAACATAGTGGTATGGTTTACACTAATTACTAACGCAAACATAGGGCCAAAACACTCACGCTTAACTGTGTTACGCAAATTCAATTCTTGTGTCAATATATGAATAAAGTCCTTGATAAATCCAAACACCATTGAAGTCAAGTGATGCCACAAACAAAGTAATAGGAGCTAGGTGTATTTTATAATCGTGATGACCAAAAGTCCTGACATGATTTTTTTAAAATCCGGCGGGGGGGGGGGGGGTTCAGTGTTAACACAGAGAGAGTGTACGTAATCGTACCTGTCATTAGCGGACCATGGTATCGTGTTTTGAGCCCGAGCTTCATTTGCGTCATTGTACTCAAAATATTAAAAAATAAATGACACCAACGCGAAAAACACTAGCGGAATAGAATCATCTTTGGTGTATTTTTTAAGCATCTTTATTTCAGGTTCTTGCAAAATTGTGACTCTATTGTTTTACAATTAAGGGTGACACGCAACGTGGAAATTGCGGGTGTATATAAATTGCGCAACTTAGTAATATTGTGTTACTCTCACACACCACACACACTGATAAATATCACCAGTGGCAAGTTAAGCAAAATACTATTAAAATGAAAAGAAAAATGACAGGATGTATTTCTTTCCCAGCGGCGCTCGAAAATCCGGATGGGGCGGACATCTAAAACATGACGTATCGGTACGCCTATTCCTCTGCCAATCGCTATGTATGGTGTAAAAAGGGGTGTTTCATTTGTCCATAATTTACTAAAAAATATCATAGAATAAAATACAATAGATAAAAACAACAGCAGTGGTAA
>JAMKCH010036564.1:0-15048 GCA_023653785.1 Ophioderma brevispina | reverse complement strand
TTCTATTCCTCAAATTTCAATTTCCTCAAATTCTCAAATTGTACCACGAAATAAAGCAAAGAAAATAATTAATCCGCATTTGCAGCTTTATAATCAATTTTGTTTAAGAAAGTAGTTGAAAGAAACAGTAAGGTGCAAGGTCAGGTTTCTTCCGAATTCGGCGACCGTTACCACTCTTATAGTATAGTAACAGCTAATTTAGGGTTTGATTTTTCTAGAATTTTCCTGTGTTATATGGAGAAATAAATTGCTTCAACGACATAGTATATTACTTAGTGTATTACACCCAGACACCACGTCTGCCTCAAGAGATACAACAGGGGAGATAAACAACTATCCAAATAAAACTCAGGCGATGGCAACTGTAAAGCAAGCTTTTTATGAGACAACGTTACATAACAAATGGTATTATAGATAAAAACTTGTATGTGCCAAATGTTGATATTTCTTATACCATATGTGTTAGTCAAGAACAGGTCTTCCTGTACATTTCTATCTTGTTCCACGCTCTATGTAACATTCTGAGAGCCGTTTTACTCTTGATAGTTGTTCCTTTTTAATTAGCTCTTAAAAGGGACTATAGTAGATTACCAATGAATGCTGGGACGCCCTAGCATTTTGAATTAATTGGGGTTTAGGTTTTTTTTATTCCGAGGCCTAATGATTTCTTTCTTTCAATCCAGGCCCTATTCACCAAGTGGACTTAATTGGCTCAACGATGATTACGGTTGTTTATATACACCTTAGGTCCAATTGCACAAAAAAACCGTGGGACTAGATATAGCTGTCAAACTTTATACTACTAGTCCTGTACTGCTACTGATTAAAGTTGAAGCACTGTATAACAAATAAAACCTGTCATTGCGACTTGAACTCACTTGAGGTTCCCGACCATTTAAAGAAGGTCAAACCCCATGCCATGCAGACGACTGGACATCTTTCCAGAATTTGGATCCAGGAGGTGGGATAAATTGGTAACCTGACTCGATACCATTGACCTGATTGGAGTTGTGTCTGTTGAATGGACAAACTATTGACCAACTTTACTATGAGCTCCTTGGTAGTCAATGAAATATCGGTCTTTCTGTAACCTACCAGGTTTTGCCGGATCCCCTTCACTGAATAACCGTAAAATCGCGTATACAAGCAACGTTGGCCTATAATAGGACCATTTCGGAACCGGACAACGAGAAAATTTGACTACGCCCTCTTAGTATATTCTTCAATGAGCTTACTACTTCGCGGTGAATATGACTCCAAATCGCTTCTTAGTTACTATTCAGCAAACTCATTCCTTCCTGCAAACAAAAACCCCTGCCCTGAACCATGAACAAATGGCATAGCTTTGTAACAGCTGGTTCAGCCACGGGCCTTAATTCGTAAGAGTGCCACGTAATAGGATTGTTTCCCCCCGCAAATCGGTCTAAACATACCACACAGGCACAGGGCAAAGGACACCTTTTTGATCAATGATTTTTTTTTTTTAATTCCTTGTGATTTGTTTGGACCGATTACTGGGCAACAACGAATTCCATTAGTTAATCATACAGCGAATATCTGTTAGAGCATGGACTAGCTTCAAAAGACCCTATCACGGTGCCCGCCTTGTTATTAAAACCACCATGATCCAATGTACCGGCTTTGAGGGTTAATGCCGATAATTCACCTCTCAGCAGGAGAGCTGCCAAAGGCCATCACTCAAAAATCACATATGAGATTCTGCCCGAAATAATGATCCAAATCAAATCAAATTTTTCATCTCAACATAAAAAATACAATCAATACAATATAATAATACATGAAAAACCATAATGGTGAATGAGATATGCGGACATGCTAAACGCATAGCGTGGGATTACAGTGCCCTAGAAACTGAGGTTACAGTAGTGATACAGAATAGGTGGACGTCGAACATTCTCTTGGAATTGTACTTAATATTATGTCAATTCAAAAAAATACAATAAAAACAAATGTATTTAAGTGCCCGAAAATCATCCCGATTCAAATCAAAAGATTAATAAATATACATCCCCTCCATGCTTATTTCACACGAATGGACAGGATCTTTTCAACCGTCCCCAAAATAAAACATCTTTGTTCAGCCCAAAGCCTTGAATTAGTCGTACTGCAAATAGAGAGATTTGGCTATTTTCTTTCTAAAAAAGTTCCATGTTCTAAATTTCGGCAAAAATTGGCCAACTCACTCTCTTCAGAATGACCCCATAGTTCCCTGCCAACATTATTTTGCTTGAAATAGTTGAGTCTTGCTTGAGTGGTCCAATGTGAGCGGTTGAACAGATTACCCGAAAGGTCCAGTCACGCGGCCGTTTAATTTTTGTAAACAATTTCCTGGTAATATTATATTCTCGGTATTTTTATTATTTCATATCTGAAGTATCTGTTTTTCAGATGGGTATTTATCACTATTAATGCAATCAAAATGTTTACAATGGAATATTTATGGTATTTTTGACAGCATGTTTACTTGGGCCATGTGGTTTCCCCTTCATTGCTCATCATTACTCCTTTATCTTTTTCTAGCTATTTATATATGTCTCGTATTTTCTTGTCATATTCTGAAGTGTCTGTATCTCATATTGGTATTATCAACATCTTATGCCATCAAAATGGTTTACATGGAATTATTAATATGGTATTTTTGACAGTCATGTTTACATGTCATGTGTTCTTTCTTCCTTGCTCATAATCTATTCCTTTAATCTGTTTCTAGTCTATTTATATATTCTCTGTATTTTCATTATTGACATATCTGAAGTAACTGTATTTCATATGGGTATTATCAACATTTTATGCAATCAAAATGTTTACATGAATTTTTAATATGGTATTTTTGACAGGCATGTGTACTTGCCATGTTTTCCTCCTTCATTGCTCATCATCTACTCCTGTAATCTTTTTCTAGGCTATTTATATATTCTCTCTCTGTATTTTTATTGTCATATCTTAAGTATCTGATCTGCATATGGGTATTTTATCAACATATTAATGCATGCCATCCAAATGTTTACATGGAGAGTAATAATATGGTTTTGATGACGTCATGTTTCTTCAGGTGTTTCCTTCTTTATTGCTCATCATCTACTCCTTTAATCGTTTCATAGCTATATATATATTCTTCATCTGTATTTTCATTTCATTATTGTCCTACTGAGTATCTGTATTCATATGGGTAATCTTATCAACATATTTCCAATAAAATGTTTACATGGAATATTAATATGGTATTTTTGACAGTCAGGTTTACTGCACATGTTTTTCCTTCTTCATTGCTCATCATCTACTTCCCCCCTTTTTTTAAACCAAATCTTTTTCTAAGGGCTATGATATATTTCCTATATTCTCATTATTGCCATACTGAAAGTATCTGGATCTCATATGGGTATTTATCACATATTATGCATCAAAGGTTTACTTGTATTTTGCCATCAAAATGGCCTTATGGTATAGTATTATGGGATATATGGTAATATGTAATTTTGGCAGTCCTGTTCACATGTCATGTGTTTCCTTCTTCCTTGCTCATCATCTATTTCTTTAATCCTTTCTCCTCTAGCTATTTCAGTATCCTTGCTATTTTCATTATTGTCATATATAAAGTAAATTGTTATCTCAATGCGTTAATTTTACCAACATATTATTCTATGAAAATTTCTACATGGTATTAACATGGATTTGTCCTGTCACATGTTACGTGTTTCCTTCTTCTTGCTCCTCATCTACCCTTTAACTTTCTCTAGCTATATTTAGTTTCCTCTGCAATGTCTCATTAGCAATATCTTAGGCAATTCTCATTTCATATGTATATTTCGTCAATATTTTGCCATCAAAATGCTTATTGTACTTCTTCTGGTAGTTTTTTTGCGTCATGTGCGTCTGCCATGTGTTTCCTTCTTCTTCGTGCTCATCCTCTATTTCCCTTTAATCTTTTCTAGCTATTATATATTCCTCTGTATTTTCATTATTATAATATCTGTAGTAAGTTGTATCTCTATGCCTATTTAACAGCATATTTAAGTTATCACAATTTTTGCAGGTGTTATTAATATGGTATTTTGGCCGCACATGTTCACATGTCATGGGTTTTCCTTCTTCCTGCTCATCTCTACTCCTTTACGTCTTTTTTTCTAGCTCTATATATATATTCCTCGGAATGTCCGTTTATTGTCATATCTATGAAATTTTTAATTTTAGATGTATATTTGTCATATATGCTACCTATTGTAGAACTTTACTGATTTTATTCAGATATTCATAATTGTCGTATATGTATTTATTGTCACTA
The DNA here is from genome assembly GCA_023653785.1 of Ophioderma brevispina. Classification (NCBI taxonomy): domain Eukaryota; kingdom Metazoa; phylum Echinodermata; class Ophiuroidea; order Amphilepidida; family Ophiodermatidae; genus Ophioderma; species Ophioderma brevispina. The sequence goes on along the minus strand of JAMKCH010036564.1, from coordinate 10,745 downwards.
TAACCCTCTATGTACTTTGTTATATCCCTAGATAGCTAAGTTATTTTTTGCATTTCCCTATATTGCATTGTTTTGTCCTACGACCAAATTGCGCTGTATTTTTTTTCCTATTCTGCATGACTGTATGATTTATTTTGTTCAGTTATTAGGATTATATAATTATTTATGCTTTGGAATATAATCCTACTGATGTGGTACGATTTTAGTAATTCTATCTAATTTGGGTTCACTTGCTCCAATGTTTAATTACAATATGCTACAACACACGCACACACACATCACGTCTTCATTCACATTACACCACACACACACACGCAACACACACACACGCACACTCACAATTTCAGAATACTTAAATGCTGGTGTAGTAGAACTTATTTTTTTTTTATATAACGTTTCTATTTTTATATATGACCTTTATTGTACAACTGCCATATTTGTTAGTTTTTTACGTTTTTGCAGCAATTGTACGGTATCCATTTTGTGTCTCAATACAGTAATCTACTTCATATTGATCTTATTAATGCTCAACCTACCTACTCCATAATGATTTATACGGTATGGCATAAGTCTGCTTCAACTCCCAATACGTTCCATCACACACACTACATACACACACACACACATACACACACACCACCACCACACATTGTTCAAACATACACAAGTAATATACCACACATTCACACCCTTCCTACCAATGATTTCTTTCCAGAGAAGGCTATAATCGCTATTTGTAAATGGTGCAACTATCAGTGGTCTTATTTATACTCACTCCAAAACAAATCCCCCATGCAAACACACACACACTCTTTCCCACTTAAACAAACACCACAGGTCTTTAATCTTTTTTTTTGAATTTAATGCATATAATATTGTGTTCTATATTCTACAATACAATGGCATGCAATTGTTACTTTGTACCGTATTACTGGTAAAGTTGTAAAATATTTCTAAATACCTGGTGTACTGTTAGTTTGTTAATAAGTTCCACACCTTTGGTTTTGATATTTTTTCCAATAGTTCATAGGTTAACTTGACTTTATTGCTTACATTTCCTTATAAAATGGTGGTTGATATATTTAATACTTAAGGTATTTGTAGTTTATTGCATTTGTTGTATTTGTAACCTTAGTCCTTAGTGTTTCTTCATGTCTGACTCCTTGCCTAGTTCTTTTCCAACCTTCAAGCCTTTTCTTTTGACAGCTCTCTCCATCCCTCTTGATGATCCCGCTGACACCGACTGACGTCACTCGAACGAATGACATCTCCTGTCGCTATTACTCCAACACAAACCATTTACACCCATCATCCTAATACTTAACAATTGTAATTTATCTCTCTTCCCTTTAAACACCAGTAGTCTCAATAAACACTCCAATGATGTTGTGACCTATTTGGCCTCCTTACAACACCACTTTGATATCTATGGTTTCTCCGAACGTGGTTTACTGTAGAAGGCGACGCGAATTTAGTTGACATCGCAGATTATTCAGTTGAGAATTGTATTCCGCAAGTCGTCGGGGGAGGTGTTACTCTTTCACTTAAGTCTGTTTTAAATTATCGCTGCAGGCCCGACCCTAAACCGTTAACTGTACTGACTGCGATTCTCTTTTTATCGAATCTCTCTTAATTCCATCAAAACTATAATTGGCATTGTTTATGAACCTGAGTATGTTATCCATAATGACTTTTTACTAGCAGCTAGTTAACACTCTTACTACATTATAATCTTCGAATAAACCTTGCTTATTATGGGTGACTTCAATTTAACTCTTCTATCTCACGAATCCTATTCCAAAGTCAAGGCGATTTCATCAATATCGTTTTATTTCCCATGATTTTTATCACCCAGCATCGATTGCCCCACCCGATTAAGACTAACATTCATGGCCACACAAGTGGGTCTCCCTCATTGGACAAGCTTTTTACTAATGATATATCGTTTCACGTATCAACTCTGTGCATTGTTACTGAATTTATCCGACCATTTCCCTGTATTTCTCACTCAACCAACCTTTATGCCTAATAGCAATAACCACCACTTCACATACCTCAAAGTCTCGGCAATTGGTAAAATCCATATATCAAAGGCTTAACTAACGCACTTTCTCTAATAGATTGGCAACATATTATAAATTCGACCGACCCGAATATGGCCTAACTTCTTTCATCTCAAAGTTTACAGAGTCTCTGGACAATCCACTGTCCAATTAAAACTAACTAATTTCAAAACGTAAATTCACCTAAAAAGCCATGGGTTACCAATGGTCTAATTAAATCACTTTCAAACTAAAATAAACGTTATAAATTTTATATCTCACACACCGCTTCGAAAACAAATCAATATACTCCTTACCGTACTCATCTTAATTCTCTTTTTCGGCTGAGTAAAAAGTCTTATCACTAACATCACTCATATAATTGAAACTAAAAAAACCACACTAAACAAATGTGGCATACACTAAATAATTTGTTAGGTCGCAATTGAAAACCAGCTTCCGGATTTTTTCCTATATACGGATGCAACAGATCGTCAACGACTAGTAAATAGCCGAGAACCACATAACTTTTTTTGCGAACATCGGTAAAGTCCTTGCGGAAAAAATATCTGAACCATCGAAAGATTTCAGCTCCTCTATCATCTTATAATAACGCAATGGTTTATTCCTACCCCAACAACCGCTGAAGAAATAATCGAGCTCACATCTAAGTTGAAGAACTGTTACAGCAGTGGTTCTGATGACATCATCAACAATCTACTTAAACAAATCATCAATCCTGTCAGTGAAGTCATCGCCCATAGTTTAATCTTGCGCTTTCAACGGGTTACTGGACTTGTTCCCATCTCTACTTACGTAGCTAATGTGATCCCATTTTTAAGGGGGGGGGGGGGAAAGCTGGAGATAGCACGACTCATCAACTTACAGGCCTATCTCTATCTACCCTACCGCTATATCCAAGCTATTTAAAAAATTGTCTATGCTCGAATTTTTAATTTTATTGAAATCTCACAAACCAAATTCTAACATCCAAAGCAATTTGTTTTAGCCTAAACGATTCCACTTATGTGGCATTAATCTGAACGTTATTGTTTAATAACTGATAACCTAGACAAGAACCTACACACGTTTGGTATCTTTCTTGATTTAAGTAAGGTCTTTGATACCATAAATCATAACAGTCTTTGCATAAACTTAACAACATGGTATCAGAGGCTTTCTAACAACATGGATCAGAAGGTATCTTTCTGGTAGAAGTCAACGTGTCCTCTTCAACAACACTTTGTCAAGTTCGGTTCCCATTACGTGTGGAGTTCCTCAGTGCTCGATCCTAGGACCATTGCTCTTTTTATTGTATACATTAATGACCTTCCCCTGCTCAAAAAATTTCTCCAACTTTATTTTATTTGCGATGAACTAATATTCCTCTTTTCACATCATGACCCTAAAAACGTTTAGAATCTATAATTAATGATGAACTTAACAACATTTCCAATGGTTAAATTAAATAAATTGGTCTTGAATATTAACCAGAAACCAATTACCTGATATTTAAAACTAAACATAGCAATAAACCTAATATTAACATCGATATAACATTGATATACATCTATCCATCAGGTTGAGACAACTTAAATCCTAGGTCTCGTTAAATTGACAATAATTTATCTTGGCTGTTCTCACACTCTAAATGTCTCTCAAAAATTTTTTGTCCCCCCCCCAACCCCCTCCCCCCCCACCCCCCCCTTTCCATACATGGCATTATCCACCCCAAAGTCCCCGCCCATTTCTTCCTCAAGAATTGCACTCAGAACACTCTATAATTCGCTCGTCCTTCCTTATTTGCTATTCTGCTATGATTTGGTGTGATCCTAACAACACTAATCTCAATTCTTTATTTCTCCTTCCAAAGAGATTATACGGACTCTGTATTCAAATTCTCTGTGGCTTGGATCACACAGATCCTGTGTTCTTTTCCTGTCAACTCTGAAAATACACAATATTTACAAGGCTTCAGTTGGGCACATGCATTAGCAGTTCCATCTGGGCTTTCTCCCGGACATCTCTGCATGAACTTTTAACGGAGGTCCCATTCTCATCATTATTACCTAGATATAGGGATGTATCCTTCATCACTGCAACGAATTCTGTCCTTGCCAGCACCACTTCTAGATCCCAAGGACCCTTACTCTGGAATCTCTTTCCGATAACTCAAATCTTCTCCATCTCTCTCTTCCTTCACATCGAGAATGATAAGGGTTCATCAGTCCCTACAAATCTGCTGAATGCTCATAACTCAACCCTTTTTTCTTGATTTTTTTGTTCTTTCCTCGTTATTCTTGTTCTTGGTTGCTTCATCAATTCCCTCCTTTAATCTGTTTCCTCACTTCTCTCCTTCAGTCCTTTTCGTCCCTTATTCCTTGATTCGCTCCCTTTGTCATTCCCTCTTTCTTTCCTTCCCATCCTTTCTCCCACTGTTATTCCTTCCTACCTTATTCCTCCTCTCTGTCCTCCTCTGTTCTTTTTCTTCCTTTCCTTTCCCTCTTCTTTCCTTCCTTCCTCCTTTTTTTCCTCCTTATTTGCTGATTGTTTGTTCTGTCTTGTTGTCTTGTCCTTAATGTAATATAAATCTTGTGTTATCTATTTTTTTTTTGTATATCTTTACTGTTGACCTTAAGAAGAGGTCACTGCGCCTTCACGCCCTGCTTTTAGCAGGGACCTCGTCTTCATATTCTCAGCTCACTTTCATTTACCATTATGCCTTTGCTTGCTAAAATTGCTTTGTTTTGTATATTACTTGTTTCATAATGATCGTTTATTCTCTAAAACTTATATTATCATGTTAATCTGGCTTTGGCTTGCATATTGATCTTTTAAACACTGCTGTGATGTTGAAGTTTAAATAAAATTTGATTGATTGATGATTAATTGATTGATGATTGATTGATTGGATGAGAGTAACAATGGGTGAATCGGATTATAAAATTGAGCAATCTTTCTTTTTAGAAATCAATAGAGTCAATCAATCTCAACAATTTCCAACATTCAATGTTTCTTTGATCAGTACCGGGACAACTTGGGTCATTGGGAATTTCCCCCTTCACATGATTGACTCGGTACGACCCTGCGAGAATCGGGTCAAAGATATTTTGGATTGGATTACTGTTGTGGTGTACTTTTTCTGTTCTGAGATTTCCGCACAAAGAAAAATATAGTTGTTGGGTTCGTCCACAGTCGCGAAAAGCGTACTCACATGATAGTTCCGAACGGAGAGTTAACTCAACCGATTATGGGAGCGATACATAGTTTCTATTACTAAGCTTTTATTGCAAACTTTACACCGGTTGCTTTTAGCTCTGTGATGCAATTTTAATATCAGTGTACTTATCATATTCCAAAACAAAAGACAGAAAAAACGTCCCAAAATCCCCATATATAATCACAGGCCTACGCGGGGTACCCAAATGCGAGAAAGGGGCAAAGGTTCACTTTTTATACTGAAAATTTTTGATAAAAGTCCAAAATTTAGCGAAATGTTTGACACCAAAGTCCAATCCACTTTTTGGTGAAAAAATGTTCAAACGTCCCAAAAAAGGGACCGTGACCATTTTAGGGGGTTAGGTCCCTTTTAACCCAAAATGTCCACTTTTCGGAAAAAGGTCCACATTTTTGAAGATCCTCCTTCGGCCGCCCCCCCACCCAAAAAATCCTGCGTACGCCCTGTATAATCATAGGATCATATACATAAAGATTAAAAATCCATTTTTTTCGGAATATTTTGACCTTTGTTATTGTTCATTAAAAAATTAAGAAAATTAGAATTAGAAGTATTTACGGACTATTCTTTTTCCTCAAAGAAATAAAATGACAATCCTTTTTTTCCGTATTAACAAGAGATTAATACATAAAATCGAAGTTCTAACCAAAACAAGCTCACAAAAGCATCTAGAATAGACGAAAAGAGACAGACGTTTTTTTGGGAAATAATTCATACTAATGCTTGCGTTAAGTTCGTGCGTAAACACGTGCATAAGTCCTTGTGGACTTCAACGTTTACGTTTACTCTAACCAGGACATTGACTCGACTTATTGGTTAAATCTTGTTGTGGTTCAATCAGGTTTCCATTATCTGGTGATACAATATGATAGGATTAATAACATCGACGGATTATACATCGCAGTGAATTCCTTTAAGTTCTCACAACAAAACCGTACAGCAACCTAAAACTGAAACTTCATTTAGAAATCAATCGTTAATTGAGCAAAAAAGTCAGTTTGTCGGTCATCTCGCGGTACACTGCACAAGAAAGGGCAAGGTCCTTGCAGCATGAAGCTACGCATTGAATTCCATAAATGTCTCGTACCACACAGTGGACCTATTAATACCTGGTATTTCTTCCTGGGGGTGGTAAGAAATATTTTATTTACATCATTAAGGACATGGGTCTACTGCAAGTATAACAACGTTCGCACAAGAAGCATGCCAAAATCGACCTTATCAGTTAGATGGGCGCTAATCAATTTTTTTTTTTCTCTCTTTTCCGGTTTCGAATCGTCCTATTATAGTCACGGTGCTTGTATACGCGATTTTAAGGTAATCTTGGAATTCAACAACCTTTTATAACGGTTTTTGATGCATAGTGCTCAATAGGTGGTCATGTTTACGAAACTATCCATGAAATTTGCTTTCTTTTTTCATTACTACACAGAGAGAACACAAAGTAAAAACATTTAGTTGGTAATAATAACCAGTTGTGTACATTGAACATAACATTTTTGTAAAAATGTAGCACCTACTTTTATGTTAAATTGACTGTATACCTAAGTGTTTCATTTTTTGAACAACAATATATTTGCAAAAATTGATAAAATATAAAGCAATACTTAAGGTGCCAACGAGAGTTTTGAGGCACCCAGATATTGTGTCATAATAGTAATCTCATATAGATTAGACACTCTATTAGATTTCTTACCTTGTATTTGCTACAAAATATCTCAAACTATAGAACAAAGGTTATTTTGATTTGCCTATATTCATTATAACACATAGGTTTGAATTTCGTTTTGCTCCTATACGAATTATTAGAAATTTCATAATTTTTTGTACCAAACATTTCTCAGCTTAATCTTTTTAAATTACCGGAAATTTTTTGATGGAAAGCTTTACATCAGGTCAAAAATCAGTACTTTCGATTTTTTAGGGACAACACCTGATATGTGAAATCCCTCGTTGCACCTTTAAGATTGTGTAAAGATTTGCAATTATCGTGGTACTTGTACATGTTTGTTTTTAACAAAACACGCGGTTGTGGCTTTTACCTAATTGTGATTTGATGTTTACAACATTTTTATGGTGTAAATAAACCGTAATTGCGAACCCGTTGGCGTTGCATGTGACGCTTGAAGCGGTCTCCACCCTTTTCCACCAGTGCAGTTTGGAGAACGTTGATTGTAGTCACCATTACGCTGATCAACGTTTTTGTGTTTATTGGTTGGTTTATCATGGCGGATTTAGGCCAAGGGCCCTGTCAGCATGTTAGGGGGGGCCCTTCAGTGTCGCGAAGTTACGCAATGTCCCGCTTTCGTGTGATTAGGGGGTGTCTGAGTGGGGCCCTGAGAAGCACTATTTTAGGGGGCCCTGTCAGCAGCGGCTGACACTGCTGCATCTTAAATCCGCCACTGGCGTTTATACTACATGGTTTAGTAATACCTCTGTGATCTTGCGGAAAGACTTTAGTATGTACCACCGCCCTACGCACCTGAACGGAATACTTGCATGTTAAAGGATTAAATGGCAGACTACTGATTACTCCCGAACTTGCTTGGGCTAAGTTATTTCAATTGCATTGCACGTCCAGTACTTGTCCTACAAGCCGCATGTAGCAGTCTGGGTGGATATCTCAAGACTAACAGAAAATGTCAAGATTTTGTCAGAGCTCAGTTTGACTTACATTCATAAAATATATGTATAAAAAAAACAAAAAAAAAAAAAAAAAAAAAAAGACATACATCACGATTCCCTTCCCGAAAAAATAATACAATTGATGTAAATTAACAAAATAAGAGGCATTTTATTTGTTGCTTTTTTGACATACGAAGAAACGCGGATTTTTTCGCCATGCTTCATTGATCAAAAGCTCCCAATTTTTGCTCTCTCGTGACGTCAAAGTGATGACCAAAACATCGTGTTGACTCAATTTTTTATTGCTGACGACTGTAATATTGAATGGATAAGCAAGTAATAATAACATTAGAAAAAAAATTACCGAATGACATATTTTGTTTCATTTCGTTGTGGTTTTATTAATTATTGATATAAAAACCATCGATCGCATTTCACAGGGGGTATGACACGACCTGCTCGATTTGGGCCCCCCCCTTTTTTGGGATTTCCAAACGGTAATTGTGGAACTGCTACGTGCATTTACGATGGTAGCCTGTGTCTCAGTTTTCAATTACAAAATCTCCTCTTAACCCTAGTTCAATACATCTTAGTAATATCATGATAAATAAAGTATAATGATTGACTTCAAAATCCTCGGGGCTAGCCCCGCGCAAAAAGGTATTTCCAATAACGGTCATTTTAGATTTAAATATTCTGACCAGCCTGACTTTAGGCAAATCAGAGTGTACCGTCCGATGTGCGTAATAGCGCCCTCCACCGTTAAGTCTTAAAAGGCCTAGCACTCGAGTCGCGCCGGATGTTGATGCCGATTGAATTCAGGCTGTTGCTGTTTGGATGCATGTCCTAACCCCCCCCGGCATTCACTCGACTAGGAAAGTGGCACACTGCGATCTGATGGTCATCACTTTGACGTCCCATTTGCTGCGATGTGGATTTGTCGGAACCGTTTTCGAGTAAGCTATTGGCGGAAAATTAAAAGGGCAAAATACTCAACAAATGTGGACAATTTTCAACCTTATTTGATTTATATGTAATCTACGTTACTTAAGCTTTCCATCCATACCAAATATTTCCAAATCTTCAGAATCATGACCTATTTCCTTTAATGACATATGTAGACCCATTCCATCTCAATTCAAGTCGAACGCATCGTAGGTAATTTATGGATTAATAGCAGTAAACCTGCGATGTGTCTGGTTGCGATGGGTGAACAACGTGTGGGAATTTTTGTCAACCAGTCATGAATATGCGGGGGGACATAATGAATAAAATGAAATATAAAAATGAAACATAATGTAAAACAATAAAACATTATAACAATTATATTCTATCAAGTGAATACAAGAAATGTGCAAAATTATGCACAGTACTTGTGTAGTTTAACACAATTTCTTAGTAAATTAATTTAATTTACTAAATTTGTACAAAGGTGAACATGCAATGATATTCAGTAAATATTTAACATAACAATTAAGCTCTTATTTTTGGCATACTTTGATGGAATATTATTTAAATAACTAATGTATCACAAGCTACAGTTTAGTTTAGTAATAGTTACATAACTAATAAGTAAACATTACATCACACATCACTGTAAAACTTTGTTACCTAAAAATGATAGGTTCTGGCGAACACATTGAATTACAATCGGGTGAACACATGTTACAACAAAGTATCTGAACGCTGTACATAATCACACACAAAAATACGTTTCTCAATATATAATTCACGTGAAAGACAGCATAAACTAAATATAAACCTAATAATTTTTAACATTCAAATTATCACAGATTCCCAAGGGTTAGAAAGATGACAATCCATCAATACTTTAGGCTTAATAAGTCAGTTAGACATATTGACTTGGAAATTGAGTGTAAATCGAATGTATCCCGCAATGACAAGAGGCGGTAAAAAGTCCGAATCGTACAGCCCAGTTTACATGGCACGCAATCATAAACAACACTCTATGTGTTAATAATATAATTATAAAAATTAATAATATTAATAATACTAAAATTTTTAAAAAAAATGGATTTGTAAGTAAGATTATTGAAAGAGCTGTACATAATCAAACAAACGCAAAAAAAGACAGTTTTTAATCTATAAAATTCATTGAAAATACTGTATATATAAACTAAATCTAAACCTAATGATTTTTAAAATTCCAATATTAATAACGGAAGAAAGAGGGAAAAGCATATGACCAATTTGTCACCCATACTAACTCACTCTGATAAAAAAAAAAGGAACGTCTTTAAGCTTGAGTTTTTAAAGTGGAAACAGTTGGTTGCATTTCTAACATCCACCGGAAAACTGTTAACATACTAGGAGCTTTGCATTGCAAAGCACGGTTCCCATACATAGGCTTACTTCGTTAAACGGCGATAAGAAGACTTTATGCGAGAGCGTAGGAAATACTTGGATGATAATTCGAGTTGATTAGTTCCTAGAGGTACTTGAGAGTCAAACCTTTCGTATTTAAGTAATGAGTAAGGACTTTCTTTCTTTTTTGACATTTCAATCGCATTGGGTTTTATAAGCTTTGCATTGTTTATGGTAAAAAAGGGTACTAAAAGTTACACCTGTACAGTGGGATCTTTGCTTCAAAGGAGTCTGAGTGATGTTAAATGTCCAACAGATGTTGGACTAACGTCTTTAACTTCTTAGCGTGATCTCCCTAAGCGACGATCAGAATATGAAGGTACATGTTCTAAGAATACGCGAAGAGTACGAGATTACGCGCGAAGTACGTGTTTTACAAACACTGAAAAAAATTGAAAATACGGTTAGTCTAGGGGAACTGTTCTGTGCAATTCTTTTCGGACAGAAAATACAGT